>PVJA010004907.1:0-82349 GCA_004027025.1 Myocastor coypus | reverse complement strand
AATCATTCCATTTTCTTGATTTTGTGCTTTCTATGTAAGCCATGAATTATGATGAAAGTAGTAAGGTTATTGCCGCAACTTATAATAAACCTACAACATATCAGTCATAAACTATGATATCTAAGTAACAAAGTTCTGCCTCTCTTCAGACTACATCTCTAAGGTAGCTGATCAATTTTTTTGAAGTGACAGAGAGAGAGAGAGAAAGAGAGAGAAAGCTCATAAGATGTGTTATGAAAAGTGAAATCATTTCGACCACCAACGAATTGCCTGTCGTGTATTATGGCACTAAGGTCATGCGGCAACAATAAAACTGTCTCTAAATAAACCATCCAGGTAGCATCATTGATTCTTTGGGTCTGTAGGGATCACAGGCAGTAGCTATAAGTGTTGGTGTTCAAAGCTTCAAAAGAGCTCGCTTCAGAAATGACAGCTGCTACAGATGAAGCCATTTGCAGTCCTTGTCTGAAGACCCTTGGTCTCTTGGGGAGTGGGAGAATGCTTACCATGCATAGCAGGGTTTGCAAAGCAGTTCTCTCCAGTGGTACACATAGGAACTTTTGCAAGATTTCTCCTGAGAGGGCGTGGAGAGGGCAGCTGGGAATCAAGATCAGAGCCCCATACTTAAAAAGACAACTCGATCACAGCAAGTGTGCGACAGAGGGAAACCAGACTCTTTTAGTAGTGCATGGAGTCAGACCCAGAAACTTTAAAGCCAGTTTCAGTTGCCAAGGGACAAGGTACACAGGGAGTCATCCAAGACAGGGCATTAAAGTTGTTCATTAATTCTTAACATTACACAAACTTTAGACATAGAACGTGTTCTTCATTTCAAATTGGGCTTTCAGTATTCCACAGTAGTAGGCCACCTCTCTAGTCCTCTACTCAGTTGAGTAGCTCATAATTTTGTCTTATTCAAACAAAAGGTATTGATCATAAGTGATTTCTTAGAATGGCTTGCTCTTTTTATAGATATCAAAATGTGAACAGAGAAGCCTGTATTGGAATAGAGAGGTTCTTCAGAAAAATCCTGACTTAGAGGTCTTCATCCAAGACATGACTCACACTAGAACCAAAGCATCAGGAGATGTACACCACATAACCTGGACTAACATCAACAATATCTATGAACAATGCTATTATAGACATGATACTTTGTCTCCTCAAAATTTACATATTGAAATTCCAAGCTGCCAAATGATGGTATCAAGAGCAGAAGTGATTAAGCTATGAGGGTAGAAGTTCATGAATGAGATTAGTGTCTTTATAACCAGATGCTAGAGAGCGAAGTGGCTCTTTTTCTGTATTGAGCATAACACAGGAAGGTAGAGGTTGGTCTGCACCCTAGAAGGTGTTACCAGAAAAAAAAAAAAAAAAAAAACTACCCTGTGTGCTTGATCTTAGACTCCCAGCTTTAAGAACTGTTAGAAGCAAATTTGTGTCATACTAGTCCTTGGCATTTGGTTATAGGAGCCCTTCCAAGGTAGATATCTGAGACAGATATCCTTGTCCTATTTTTCTTCTCAGGATGTGGTCAGGGATAATTTCATGCCTCAGCCATCTTCGGTATTTCTCCCTTCAGTTCATCTTGTAAGTGAGATAATCTTTTAATACTCTTTTGAAAATGTTGCTCAAATCTACTCCTTCTCTCCTGAAAAGCTGGATAACCTCAAAAATGTCACTAAATTTCAATACGCTACATTTAGCCCCTCCCATTCCTAATTCACCCTACCTAATTGTAACTTTGCAGAAAGTATATTGCTCCAGTCCACTCCTCGCTTCTTATGGAATTATGTGTCAGTTATCTTCGGACGCTTGGGTTTACCTTATCAAGTCTGAAGAGAAGATGTGCCTGCTCAACTCTACAGCAGCAAGGTTGAGGGAAAGTAGGCCAATGGCACCGAGATGACTTGCAAGTAAAAGCAGACTGTGCATGGCCCTACAGGCCCTGGGGAAATGGGCTCCATCTGAATGTTACTGAAAGCCAGGGAAGTCATCGAAAGCATCGGGCTAAGAATACAGTGACAGCACAAGACGAGATCCTTCCAGCCAATGTGTACAGAAATGAGGGCGAGAATGGGCTTGAATACTGAAAGACTAGAAGGTAGGGAGCTGTTAGAAATTATTGCAAATCTACAACATTGTGATGTGCTAACCAAATGTCTTAGTTCCTTTTTACTCGTTGCTGGGACAAATACCAAACCCTCAGAACGAAGGAAGGAAAGGGTTATTTAGCTCACGGTTCGTGAGGTTTCAGTTCCTACCTACTCCACTGGCTCCAAGGCGGCAGAAAACAATGCAGAGCAGAGGAGGAGCAACAGCTGTGGCATCCATCAAGCCTCTCTCATCCAAATTCTCTGCCAGCGCAGAGCTCCTCCAAAGTGGCATGGCTTCAAAGACCAAACTCCTTCAGAGAGGAGGACTTCTCTAAGGAAGTGGGGCAGGGCTGAGCCAGGCAGGAAGCAGCTAGGGCAGGGCCTTGCTGGGCTGATCACACGAAGTCTTCCTCAACTATTTTTATACACTTTTTGTGCTGAGTCACTCTGGGATGGCCCACTTGGCTCTGGGGGTGGAAGCTATCACATCCCAGGATGAGCCCTCCGCATCCTGCAGAATGGGGTCCCCACAGCCTGGAACCAGCTGAGCCCGTCCAGCCAAGCTTCCTCAAGCTGACAGCATGTATCAACTACCACACTAGAGTAGTAATAAATTAGGTAAATAGAAATAATCATACGTGGGACATATTTTTTGACACAGACCCTTAAGATTTTCCAGTAGATTCAACACAGCATTTAGGAGAGAAGGAAGAAGACGTAAAGGTGACTCTATGCTGTTTGACTGAAATATCTGGAACATTTTGATGCCATTTGCCTACCTAGAGTGCAAAGTACCACAGCGAGCTTGGGGGAAGGTCGGATATTAGGCATCTCATGTCTGAGATGCCCTTGAGATGTCACAGCTATTACTTCATGGAGCTGTTTAAATTAGTCTTTAGATTATCACCAAATGCAAGGCGGAGACACAAATTGGAGATGCTAATGCAGAATGATATTTACTATCCTGTAATGGAATGAGCTCACAGAAGGAAGGAGAAATCAAGTTTCGGATCTGTGGGTCAAGGCAAAGATGAGCAGAAGAAACTAAGAGCAGCGTGTAAGGTCTAAGGAGGCAGAAGAAAATTCAGGGAGAATGAGTGACAATCTGCGTTGGAAGGGGTCGGAGCCCCTTTCTGGTTCTGGTCTCAGCCCAAGAAACCTGAACTTACAATCCTAAAACCACGTTATCGGAATTCCACCAAGTTAATTCCAATCTACCACTCCCAGCACAACCCACGGTGCCAACAAAGACACTAAGACATATGAGGAAATAGGGTCAGGCTCAGTCAAAATAGAGACAGTCACTTTTCTTTCAAGGAGAGCTGCTCGGGCGGTCCTCCAGAAGGCAGCTAGAACCTGGACAGGCATGCGGACACTTTAACTGTTGGTGATCTCTCATAGGCTATCCTGGTGAGGAGGCGGGAGCAAAGAGCCTACTCAAGAGAACGTGGGAGAAAAGGATGTATAGACCAACTCCGTGAGCCAAATCCCCTTAGACAAGTTGTCTGACAAAGCAGAACAAGGACATGGAGCAGTAAATGGGAAAGATAGTGTAAACCGTGGCACGTCCGTATGCTAATGGAAAAGACAAAATAAAGAGAAGCACATAAGGCTTCTGTGGTAATGAATTTAGGTAAATTACAAGGAATAAAGTTTATTATTTTTAAATGGACGCTAAATATGTCATCAGTCGTAACCACGAAATAATGTTCACGCCTCCATATAGATCCCACAGGTCAATATTCTAGTAAAGATTTATAAAGTACAGTGCCAGCCATTTCTATTCTCCAGGTGAGCCAGGGAATAAAGTTCAGTGCTTAAGAGGAAGCTAGTGTTACGATTTTAAAAGGAAAGGAAAGGAGAGGAGAGGAGAGGAGAGGAAAGGAAAGGAAAGGAAAGGAAAGGAAAAGAAAAGAAAGAGCAAGAAGGATGTAAAAGAAGGAACAATTATTCCATAGTACAAACGGACAGCTTAGTATTATGTTCACAGATCTAAAATGAGACCTCCTTGAGCACCTGCTCTGGCAGAGCACAGGGGCTGGGGCTGGCCCCACCCAGGGGGGGGTGACACCCCCATGGGACACACGAAAAGGTGACAGACTGAGCATGGTGGTGCAAGCACCTGTAATTCCAGCACTTGGGAAGCTGAAATCAGCACAATTACTACAGGTCCGATCCACACAGGGACACTGTACACCTTGTCCTAAACTCATTTAAAAAATAAACAAATAATAATAATAAATAAATAAAATGAGACCTGGTAGATTATAGGCTACATCTAAACAAACATGTGTAGCTTCAACAACAATAGAAAATAGCCCACCGAACATGACTGAAATCGTCCCCTTGTAAAATATAGTAAAACAATATGAAAGAGGAGGGAAGCTGAGACTATGCACAAAGAAAAATTATAAAAAGAAAAATGGGCCACTGACCCAGCTGAGCAGACAAAGCACCTCTACTTTGGCAAGCACAGGGACCATGGTTTGACCCCCAGTCCCCACGTGCCACCCTTGGCCCACCCTTGAGCATGCTGAGCTGGCCACCGAGTCCAGGCGTGGCAGCTCACGACTATAATCCCAGTGCAGGGAAAGTTGAAAACAGGAGGATCACTGCAAGTCTGAGCTGCAGAGTGAGACCCTGTACAAATACATAAATGTGGGGAAAAAAGGAAGAAAAGGAATCGTAGCACGGTATTTAAATTGGGTAAGAAAGGATACAAGGATGAGGACGAGGCTGTTGGGAGACGGTACTGGATCAAACGCTTAACACATGGCAGATGGTTGAAAACAAATTAAGGAAGGACTGGATGTTTGCACACGTTCCAGGAAGTGACCACAGCAATGAGCACTTGGGGGGAAGCAGAGGGAAGATAGCTGGGAAAGAGGAAGTCAAGCGAGAGCCAACCGTATTGCAAATTTATCTAGAGGATATTTTTTTCTTCAGAACTTGGAATTGAACTCAGGTCCTTGTGCTTGCCAGGCAAGTGTTTATTCTACTGAGCTATCTCCCCAACCCTCTAGAGGGTCATTGAAGTAAAAAGGAATTTACGATACAAAATTGGAAAGAATGAACTTAAATGCAAAGCTAAAATTGATAGAGTGGTGGGAAAGATGGATGACAGGAAGGAGTAAGAGAAGGGAAAACACACAGAAGCTGCGCTTTAAAGATAAGAAGTTGCAGGACACAGCCACAGAGGAGCGTGTGGCAGGGGTTGGAGCCCTCGGGGATAGACACCACGTGGTGGCAGTTGTGATGCAAATAAGAGGTCCGCCGCCACAATGGAGCACCCACCCACGGAGGTGAAGGTCACCACCTGGCCCTGCAGTTCAGGGAATGGGCTGGTTGGTCCAAGTGTGCAGGTACTAAGTTAGGTCAAAACAATTTTTTCGGATTCCACATTCAAAATCTGCCTACTCTACTACCTGGCTACACTGATAGATTGCTTCACCTTCAAATATTTTAGACTAAATGAAAGAATTAGCCTTCAAAATGCAAATATAAAAGAAACGGATACTTATTTTAGAAAGATAGATTTCATTAATTAAATTTGCCAAAGTGACATTCTTTTCAGTAGAATCTGTTCCATAAAAAAGCATACTGCCCTTTATGTTTTATGCCATGAGGTATTACATTATATGTTAGAAGAATGTATTTTAAAAATATATCAATATTCTATGTTTGGGGTAGTATGAAAAAGCACACATTTCTCAAACTTTGAGTGATGAGCTAAATATTCTTTCATCTTTATTCCTAGGAAACACAGAAAACAAAAACTGTAGGAATCCCTCAGTCCTGTCTCATTCCTATTTATTACAGTGTCACTACTCTGTTTTAATTTATGTTCAGTTCTATAGGAGGAGGTTGTCATTAGTTACTGGAGACAAAAATAGCAGTGACAGTGGAAGTCACCTTGATAATGTCACTTAAACTGTCTTTTGCTTTCAGAACACCTGTGAGTTTACAAAATTCCAGAGGATGTCATTTGGTTCAGAACTATGGTGCTATTCAGTATCATTGTGTAAGTATAACACTGGGCAATAATGAATATTTCTTCTTTAAACATGATGCCAAATGGACAATATCACAATATTTTAATGTATTAGCTACAGTACTACAATGTTGGTTTGGTTGTTTTGTTTTCTTTGTATTGGGATTGGGTATCAAACTCTGGACCTTATACCTGGCAGGCAGCTGCTTATCCCACTGAGCTATATCCTTGGCCACAGTATTATATTAAGCATTTACATAAATTTTCGACTAGCTAAGATTTTAAAGCATACTTTAACTTATAGAATTTCCACATTAAATCTTCAGGTAGAGGATAGAGATACAGTGAAATAGTCTATAATAAAGGCTTATCTTTGGCTAGTCTAGTACTATTAAAAAGTAGTACAAGCATCAAACTTTTACATAGCGTTTGAGTCAATATTTGAGCCAATAATCGAAGATAAAATTGTAAAGTAGAACTGGAATGTAGGTCAGCATCAGAACACTCACGTAGCATGCAGGAGGCCCTGAGTTCATTCCCAGAAACATTAAAAAGAAAAAAAAATGTGGCAGAAGCTGCCACTCTGTGCAAAGGCTCTGGGTACAGTTCACAGTATTGAAAGAAGAAGAAAATAAGTTAGGAAAGCAAACCAGACTGTAGAAGCACCGAAAGGGCCACGGTGAGCAGAAGTGGAAGAGCCACCGTCGTTTCCTCTCTTGCTCTCGCTCCTCTCCTCTGCAGGAGTTCTTTGCGATCAGCCTCTGGCATGTTGAGCCACTCGGTCATTTAGTACCACCTATTGATCCCTAGCGCTATGGCGCTAGATAGAATGTGAGGAAGAGAGTGGAAATAATAAACAGCAAATAAAGACCTCAAAACCTAGAATGCATCTTTATATTGGTCCTATTAGGGCTAGCAAGATGGTTCAGCAGTCTAAAGCATCTATTTAGGAAAGCTTAGGTAACCTCAGGGGCCGTGGTTCGATCACCAGCTCTACATGCTGTGCCAGCCCCACCCCCAGGGCAGGCTGAGCCAGCCATGAAAAAAAAAAAGATTGCTTATTCCACTTCCTTTTAATATTACACATAATGTTAAAAGACAAAGTTATAGCAAATCTGGCTTTGCAGCTCATAATTTCTATATTTCTCTTTCAAAACATTTTCACACTTGACCCTACCAATGGGCAGGACACAACAGGTAGGTAGATGATAGGTAAATAGATAGATAGATAGATAAATAGATAGATAGATAGATAGACAGACAGATAGACTACATAGTTATTATTTGCTTTCATTTTGCAAAAACGTCCTCTAAGTTTCTAAGTTTCCCAGGGCCTTCCAAAGTGCTAGAATCACAAGTGCACACTATCCCTGCATCATGTTTGGTGCGTTCTGTCAATTTGAGGAGTTTGAAAGTTCAACTGGGCAGCCCAGCAGGGAGCCAGGGGCCTTACTTTGTGAACATCCCAATTCTGTGTAAGAGGAGGCACCGAGGTAGTGAGAGCGCTACAAGTGCCCTAGAGGGTGGGTAGCCTGCTAACACCATCAGGGAGAAAAAGAGGCCTGTGGACCCTGCCCTCTTGCTCCTGGTGCTTCTGCTGTCTTCTACCACAACGGCCTGTTGTCCGCCACTGTACTGCGCTCCCTTGGACCCAGCTGCTTACAGTATGAAAGCTCCACCCACCGAGAGCTAAATAAACTTTTCCTATCTTAATTTTGAGTGCCTGGTATCCTGTGTCAGCAATGAGAGAAAAGCGACAGAGACACCCTGCCATCAAACATTCTGAAATGTATACAGCTAAAGATCTAGGCCAAATACTCGTTCTTACTGTAGCCTCTGATCTAACCATTTTCAGGACATTTCTCTTTTTCTCCCTGGGTATGAACTCGGATGAGGGTTTAACAGCAACTCAAACCAGGCAGCGTGGCGAATGTAATGCCTGCTTCCAGAGGTTAAAAACGCATGGACAGTTTCTACATAAAAATGCACCCCCGATTCCCCTCATTCACAATTCCCACTGACGTTTATTCTCTGGAACTTACTTCTCTCCTCCTGCATCATTATAATCAACCAAACATGTGCGCACGCATACGAGCACACATGCACGCATACACGCACACGCGCAGACACCCACACACATGCACACACAAAATCACACAGTATTCAGACATCTGTGAGTATAAGCTTGGTACAGCTGAAATAAATTATCTTTGTAATCAGTTTAATGTTTCTAGGCAGATTTACAGTACCGTATTGCTGTGGGTGAGAGAGTCTGTACACAAATACTGAGTGAACTCGTCAAGGATTTCCAGGAAGTTATAACAGAAAGAAGCTTGGGACTCGGGCTCAGTCTTTCCATTGAACGCATGAGAAGCGAGCTCCCCAAAGATGAGATGATTCGGTAAGGTTCACATGGTGGGTAATAAAGAACAAAGGATCCATGGGCAGAAAACAAGAGTATAGGCTCTACGTAAGTCAATAGCTGGGTTAAAGTATAGACATGCATTGCATGTTTTCTCATCAAATATGAAAATAAAATCAACTTTTCAAATAGGATACATTACTTTTATCCACAGTCAAATTTTTCAACTATATATATATATATATATATATATATATATATATATATATATATATATAGCTAATGTCAACCCTGAAAGACTTCTGACAAATTTAGGATGGAATTCAGCCAAATTGTGGTTGGAAACACAATTTAAAAATTTGACAGTGAACATTAAACATGCTCAAAAAACAAAGATAAAATTAATATAAGCACAACGCTGGGCATGGTAGCACACACCTGTAATCCCAGCACTTGGGAGGCTGAGGCAGGAGGATCGGTGCAAGTTCCAGACCAGCCTCGGCTACCAAAGTGAGCTCAAGGCCAGCCTGAACTGCATAGGGAGACCCTGTCTCAAAAAGACAAAAAAAAAAAAAAAACAATATATAAGCACTGACAGTCAGAGGAGAACAAGTATTCCAGGTACTTCTTAAGGTTGACGCATCAGTGACTACAGAGACACACCAATGATTTATTTTTTTTTTCTTGACTCTTATTCTCTTTTATTATTATTATTATTATCATTATTATTTTTGTCTTTTTGAGACAGGGTCTCGCTGTACAGTTCAGGCTAGCCTTGAGCTCACTTTTGTAGCCCAGGCCGGTCTCGAACTCACTGATCCTCCCGAATCAGCCTCCAGAGTGCTGGGATTACAGGCGTGCGCCACCACACCCGGCTTATTATTATTATTTTTTAAGCCAACATTTACTTGGGAGACAGTACAGCAATCCCTGATATGATTAGAAGCAGCAGTCAACTAGAAGACCAGAATGACAGTCATTCCAAGCACGGTTTTAGTATTGTACAATGCGGGCCTCAGTGTAGCTGCTCACTTCACAGATATCAGCATATAGAATTGCTGATATCAGCTTGAGAATTCCACCAATTAACTTCTAGTTTCAAAAGCCTGTTGGGGGTTCTTGGGACCATTGTCTAAATTGTCCTGTGTATGTAAGTGCATGATTTTGCCCCTCCCATGTTTCCTAACTTTTCTCCTTGCTCTCTTTGTTGTTTAATCCTTAAATTCTCACTTTCCATTTAGCTGTTATACCTTTCCATTCTTATTTCTCCTTTTGAGTTCTTACACTATGGAGACTATACAATATTTACACATGTAGGTCTGCTTTATTTCATTTATGAGTATAGCTTCAAGTTGCATGCACTTACATACGAAGGCTTCGAGTTTATCACTCTTTGCAGCTGAGAAATATTCCATTGTATAAAACATACCACATCTCTTTTATCCATTCTTCAGATGATGGGTATTTTGGTTGTTTCCAAGAGCTGGCTATCATAAATTGTGCTGCTATAAACATAGGTGTGTAAATATCACTATGGAGTGATGTTTTCAGTTCTTCCGGGAAAATTCCCAGTAGGGGGAGAGCTGGATTGAATGGTATTTCCTGTCCTAATTTTTAAGGACTCTCCACACTGGTTTCCATAATGGTTGTCCTACTTTGCATTTTCGTTAACAGTGCAGAAGTGTTCCTTTTCCCCCACGGCCTCTCCAGCATTTGTTGTTGGTTGACCTCTTTATGATAGCCTTTCTCTCTGGGTTCAGCTGATATCTCAGTGTTGCTTTGATTTGCATTTCACGGACGGCTAGTGACGGGGAGTATTTTTCATGTACTTATTAGCTTCTAGTATTTCTACCTCTGAAAAGTGAGTATTCATTTCAGATGCCCACTTCTGCATTGGGTCTTTAAATCTGGAGGCCCTAATGTTTTTTAGTTCTTTACAAATTCGAAATAGAAGGCCTTTGTCTGAGTACTTATTAGTTAATTTTTTTTTTTTTTTTGTAATTTTGTGGGTTTTCTTTTCACTTCGTTGGTAATTTCTTTTCACATGCAAAAACTTCTCAATAATAGGAGGTCCCAGTTGTTAATTCTTTTAGTATTCAGTGTGCATTTTGATTTTTGTCCATGGACTCTTTGGCTACCCAGATGACTTCAAGATTTCCTCCTACTCCCTTTTCCAGGAGATTATGCACCCAATGATTTATTGACAAGGCATAAAGTCCCTTAGTGCTGTGCCAGCCCTGCCCCCAGGGCACACTGAGACTGGGCATGGTGACACGAGCCTGTAATCCCCGTTCTTGGGAGGCTGAAAACAGGAGGATCACCACAAGTCTGATCTGTGTCGTGACCCTCTACATTTTATACTAAATACATAAAAGGAAAAGGGATTAAAGGTCCACTCAACCTAGACTTATGTGAAATAAGCACCCAAAGGGTACAGTCAGCAGGAATGAGGTAAGGTACAGTAAGATACAGGACATATCCCTTAGCTTTTTTATGATTGTATAGCCATTAAGTGCTTAAGTGGGACATTCTTTAGCATAGAGTTCCATAACAAACAGAAAAGTTTTGGAGGAGACATATGTATATACATGTCACACGCCTGTAAGAAAGCCATTGTTTGATGAATTGCTATAGAAAAAGTTTTGTTAACTAATGTAAGAGAGATACAGTACTTACCTTTACTTTTATGTGACACTCTTGAGTTTTTACCATATAAAGATGATTATTTTAATTTTTTTGTTTTTGCTTTTGTTTTGTGGAACCAGGGTTCGAACTCACAACCTTGCACTTGCCCAGCAGGCACTTGTGCCTCGGAGCTATCTCCCCAGCCCCGAAGATGACTATTTTAAATAAAATAACTGATCACATTTTCTAATCGGGTTAACTCAGGAAGGTAAGAGGAATGATGGAAGATGTTGTAGTCTTTATGAATTGATATGATTGCAAAGCCATCAGATATTGGAATTTATCTTTTGATCAAATCAGATCTTTTAAAGAGTCTTGTTTTTTTAAAATAATAAAAAGAATTCTGTCACTCAACCACAGTGACATGTTGAAAGACTTTCACTGCTGGTCACTCTCTGAGTGCAGCATTTCACCAACTCATCCCTACTGCTAAGATTGGAAAACTAGGTCTAAGTCAACCAACGTGAATCTCCACAAGATAATTTAGGTGTTTTGTTGTACAGTGAAACCAGGTCATCAGTAATTTCAATGGAGTATGGTATTTTTTTTAATTGTCCTCCCTAATAGTGTGGGTGGAGGGCTCTGCCCCAGTCACTCTGTTCTCATTGCTGGGACAGAATACCCGGCGCACAAAATGAAAGGAAAAAAAAAAAAAAAAAAAAGGTTTACTCAGCTCACATTTTGTGAAGGTTTCAGTCCGTATGTGGCTGGCTCCAAGGCAGAATGGCACACTGCAGAGGGCAGCAGTTCATGGTGGTAGAAAACAGCAAGGCAGCAAGAGCAGAAAGGCAGGAGCAGGGGAAGCAGACACCAAGCCCCTCTCGCTTCCACTGTATTCAGGCTGTCTGCCCCTGCGCAGGCCTAGAACTCCTGCCCATAGTCCCAACAGGGGATCATGATCTAATCACAAACTCTGGGAGCCCTCCCCAGTGACTACATGAGGCTTTTGAGGGACAGCCATAAGAGCCTAAAAATCATAGGCTAGGCCTGTCCACACGTAGAGACATATTTCTGTGCGTTGTAACGTGCCACTCCTAATAAAATGGGCATTATTTCTACGGTGCTACCAAGCGATGCTGCCGCTATTGTAGTGTCACAGACTCATCCTCTCTTCTCTGCTTAGAATATGTATCTACCTATGTGTGCATATACTCAACGCTTCAGTAATTCATGTTGCTTTTGCTGTCCAATGATAATTATCTCGTGTTTTAGGAACAACTTACAATCCACTTCTTGGAAAGGACTTAGTTCTCAATAGTGTGGGGTACAGTTCTGAGTGTTTGCTCTGACTCATTTCTTCATGTGGTAGGAAGGACAATTTAAGAGTTAAATAATTCAGAATGGCCCGTTCCCTCTACCCCAGAACCTTACCCCATTTTTTCTTCTAAAACTTGTCGTATGACCACATTTACACTGGGACTCTGAAAAGAAGATTTTAACAACACAGCAATTATTAGTCATGTGAAAATATTCTAATTAATAAACCCAAAATTTATGCCAAGATGAAGTTAAGAGATCTAAATGAAATGAGGGCTACAATAGCGTAACTCTGATGTCTTGTACTAAGACAAGAGTGACAGTAAGTGATATTAATTAGATGCTATGTACAAGTGCTTCCTCTCACCACAGGCTCATAAAAAATGAACCTAACATTCTCAAAATGATAACAAGGAGTTATTTCACATCTCACCTAAATGTGCTCATCTTTGGGAATCCTTTTGCACCTCTTATGCATTGTCAGCACTAGAATCAAAACATTTGTGGGTCATATCTTATCAGGAAAAGTAACAGTTTCATATTAGAGAAGAACACACAATTTCTGAAAATCAACATTGTACACATCCAGCACCCCACGGTACAAATACATATGCATCTGCATATGTACCAGTACACACACACACACACACACACACACACACACACACACATGAATACCCACATAATGACAAGCTCATACACCAGCATAAATATATACCTATTTGGAGTTGGAGAAGGTCAATAAAAGCAAAGCACTTGGTTTTGCAGACTCAAGAGCCTGCGTCTCCCACTCCTCTAAGTGGTTCTAACCCTCACTTCTTTAGTGCCTGAGGCAGCAGCATAATTCTCAGGAAGTACTTTGAAGCCTCAAGTTCTCCTTAATCACAGGGCTCTTGCCATCCCTGATATTTCTTAATGAAAGAGAAACCCTACCAAGAATATTTATGTGCTGATTCCTAAAAATAAAAAAGTAGCTAAACTATACATCGCCTGTAGGCCAAACCCCATTATAACAGAAACTATTTGAATAAAATTCCCTATAAAAATAAAAAGGCCCCAGCTGATTACCTTTTATTTCTGTAACTATTCCATCAGAATTGTATTACGTACAGCGAAACCCAACTCCCTAGAGTTCTCTGGATCAGAATCTGATTTATGATGAGGCTGTGAACAATTTTACTCACAAAGGCTTTTCTGAAGCAATCTTCTGTTCTCAGGATTGGCGCTTTCTCTAGCACAAGTAGATGACATCAAAATTATTATTCTCTTTGTGTTATTCCAAAGCACATGAAATTCATTGTTTTTAATCAGGCCATTTCGCTTTCCAGTTCACAGCCTCTCATTTGCCGTATGTCCCATTCATCATCAGTAGAAATTAGGCTGGGCCTACAACCGTAATGGCCCGTGCCTTATTAACCTTCTTCCTTTACCATGCTCTGTGATTTAAGAGATAACAGTTCAGCCTACACAGGCTACCAAATTAACATCAGTCACACTGGAAGGAGTCATTAAAAAAAAAAAAAAAAAAAAAAAACTATTCAACAACATAGAAAGTAAATTCCTACCCATGTAGGACCATAATTAATTCATAAATCTGAAACTTAGGGCATGATAGAGCATAGAGATGCATAGGCAAACACGGGCACATCATCCAGGAACATGGCATTCTGATTGTGTTGCATTTAGTGAATCTAAACGCTGATTTCTAAACATGTAAAAGATCTAGTAATGGATTTTAAATGGAGGCAGCATGGTTTAATGGAATCTGGTCTTAGGCTTGACGAGAGGTTGAAATCAGGGGCTGAATTTCCAAACTGTCTACCTCTAACAGGTTACATAAATTTTAGGATGTCTTTCATTTTTAGTAGTTTTTACTTCCAATCAGTAACATCTGAAATACTGTCTTCCAAAAACCACCTTGTTATCAGAAACTTACTAGGAGATGTGTGTCTTACTTACTTTTTACTCGTTGCTGGAACAAATACCCGACACTCAAAATGAAGGAAGGAAAGGTTTATTTAGCTCATAGTTACTGGAGGTTTCAGTCCATACTCAGCTGGCACAAGGCTGAGTGGAGCAGGGCAGAGAGCATCTGGTTCATGGCGGTGGAACAGCAGCAATATCGACAGAGGCAACAGAACTACCAGGGGAGCAGAGAGCAGCAGCTCAGGTCTGTCTCTCTGTCTCTCTTCAAATTACATCAGGCTCTCCACCTTAGCCTATTGTCTCATTGTCTCAGGCCACACCCATAGTCTCAGCAGTACTCAGACCATAATCCCAACAGCAGTAAAACACATAATCCCATCACCCAAGTCTCAAACTCTAGAAGTCCCTGCCAATGACTGCATGAGTCTTTGGGGAGACAACTCGACATAAACTATAATAATGTGTCTGCTGTTAGATATATTCGTGTGCTTATTTCCATATTGTTGCTTAACTCTTATCTATGTTTAATTCAAATAATCGCCAAATGGCATTTACCTGCTGTCCTTCTTACCTTCCCCATGGCACCATTGCAAACAAGCATGGCAGCTGATGGGAGACGATATTTCTTCACATTCGCAGGCATTATACCGCTTATGCATTTGCATTTGAAATGTCACAAATACTTGGGTGTGGCATGTCGTTTCAAGAAAAGTATATTTTGACAATCAGATGCTAAAATATCCTGGCCTCTTTGTAATCTATGACCAATATAATGAGACGGTTATGTAGAATACTGAAACGGTATTCTTATCTCTACTAAAATCTACAGAAAACAGATCAAAGACATATGCATAAGACCCGAAACTTTAAAACTTCTACATAAGGAAAATGACAAGGAACGATTTCCTCAGTAGGACTGTTAATGCTTAATTGTATGCTGAGTGTCTGAAGGATCATCTTTTTTTTTTTTTTTTTTTACCTTGAAATATGCTAGCATGAGACATTCAAACAATTGTTCCTATCAATAGACCTTCTAGCACTGACCCAAACAAACACATGGCCAAGTAGATATTGCCATAATATAAGCTATAATAAGTCACTTTGTCACTTACTTCAGCAGAGCTAGACACTTCGTAAAACCTTCTCAGTGACTTCCATGAATTACTTTGCCTTATCTTTGTAATAATCTTTTTGACAAAGTACTATAATTCTCCAACGTTTCATGACAAGAAAACTGAAACAGAGAGAAGATAAACTCATTTCCTAGCACCTTCTGCTAGAATGTGGCCAACATGGGTTTCATCGAGCCCCAAGGGTGACAGGGGCAGTGAGCTGGAAGGAGCTGCTGAGTAAAGTGGTTGTACGGTACCTGTTATTAAAATATTCATTCTCAGAGAATAAAATCTCTCCATTCCAAATGTTTATTTGTGATGCAGGTCTGAAGCAATGTAATGCAAAATTTCCCTCGCCTGGGTATTGTTATCCTGTGGATTTATGTTTTCACAACAGTATTACTTTCATGTCATGAGCTCTGTTTAGGAAGAGGGTAAGGTAAGGAACGACAGGCAAGCTTTGTTATTACTTCTACAGACACTATGAGACATGATGAAATCCTTAAAATAGCTCCAACGTACAGAGTCTGCAGACCCATTTTACTGAGAAAGTATCTAATGTCCTAAAAGCTCGTTAATTCCCAGGAATTATTGTAGTTGGAATGCAAACATACCTTTTTTTTTTTTAAAGTGGAAACTATTAGATGTTGCACAGAATTACCCAACATAACTAAAAGCCTTGGGTCAAACCTAATCCCTTCCCTTACTCTAAGCATGCAGAGTTAAAGTTATTTATTTCAAACTCAAGCTCTGTTTTATTTTATGGACTCTGTAGAATTATTGTGAAGGAGTAATTTTATTGCTTACAATGTAGTGTGTCAAATCTTCAGCTCTACAGCAACGCTGGGAATCAAACGAGTTCATTTAACCATGTAATCCCTGCCATCTATTAAAACAGATTACATAAATTACACTCAATAAGAAAAAGCCTTATTATTATTTGAATTATAGCAACACATGCTCACACTTGAAAATACAAAAGGATGACCTGGAATCTGGTGGAATTATATGCAGATGCTTTTGCTAATCCTTTGAAAGAAATAAAAACTGTTAGCAAAGATTTTAAGAGAGAGGGAGTGAGGGGGGATAAAGAGAGGGAGAGAGTTACAGAAGAATAAATATATGCATATTGATCAGATTAGTCTCAGAATCACATATTTGTTGATAAAATACACCATAGTTTTAAAACCCTAAGGAAGTGACAGATTGCCAGGCTTAATGCAAATGCAGTCACTATTAGCTGAAAAGGACAGGACCGGCCCTCAGGAACACATTCTTCCAACTGGGTTTAAACTCTTTAAGGTAGCTCTTCAAATTCCGTAGCCATAATCAAACTGCACACATTTCCTAGCTGCCACTGTTACTTAACAGGAGCGCAAAAGACACTGGGTAGAACAACACGCCAGGCCTGGCACATGCAGGGAGACATCAGCCTCAATGGAAACCACTGGAAATGGAATCACAATTAAAATGTACTTTTTATAAAACCAGGATCACCATAAGGTTCGATAAAAATTCACGTTTTCTAGATCATAGCAGAAATTCCTCAAAACAGTCATCTTTCATACTTGGGGAACCACTAAATTTCCTACAAGTATGTCAAGTCAAAATTTGTTTTGTTTGTTTGTTTTCTGATACCAGGGATTGAATTTAGGACTCTGCACTTGCCAGACAGGTGCTTATTCTACTGAGAAGCCACTGCCAAGTCAAAATTTGAACATAGACTTATAATAAGATAACCTGCGTTTCATATTCCACATTTAGGATACAAGTAGCCGTAGAGTATCAAGTGCTCTTATGTGATCTAGGATTATGCAAGAATCTGTGTAGCAGATTGCAAAAAGCTGATAAATAACGATATTGGCAGCATCCTTAGGATATTCTACAGAAACATGGAGCATACATATTTTTGATTTAAAGCATTTTTACTTTTCTATCTTAATAAGGCTTGCTGTTGGTAAATATTATATAATATACTCTTGAGAAAGACATCAGTCTGCCTATTGCAAGGACCTTAGCAGGAAATTTTGTTATCATATGAGGAAAACTTCGCCCTGTTTGCTTAGGATATTGTTATCAGAAAACATGTGTGGTGGTTGAAATCACGTGGGGGTGGGAGGCAAAAGAGTTAGAACTGTGTTCAACTTACGTTAAATGGACTTATTTACTCACTAACAATGTGAATGAGATTAATGTTGGTAATTACTTGATTTATGAAACTTTACAAATAAAACATGGTTAAAATACCTACATGTGGGGTCAGGGTCTCAGCAGTCTAAGCGCCTGCCTGGCAAGTACAAGGACCCAGATTTGAACCCCAGTTCCATAGGGCATGCTAGCCTCACTCCAAGCTGGCCTCTGAAAGCAAGGATGGTGGCACATGCCTGCAATTCCAGGGCTGAGGAGGCGGAGTCGGGAGGATCACCAGGAGTCCAAGCTATATCAAAGAAGTAAATAATGAAAGGGCGCACACACCAACGCATACACGCACACACTGAAGTGATGGTCAGAGGAAGCCGCCATGAAGGACATGCCCTCCTCTGTAGCTGTGTCTCTAACGCCTCAACTGTGTGGAGAACCTAAGGTAGCTAGCATGTCTTCTCAGTTGCAACAGTCTCTTTTGAATCTGCCTATGACAGTATGCTTTATATGAACAACTTACTTTTAGAAACTTGCTTTTTAAAATTTTATTTCCAAGCTATATTGTGTAGATTCAATAGTACTTAATGAAAAAAAGTGTGGAGAGCTTTGAAACTCCTTGGGAGGTTAAAATCCAATTACAGTATTAATGTGACAGCAATCACCATATTTCACTGATTAATAAGACCAAGCATATTCAAATGAAGCTTATTTCTTCCCAAATCTTTTGTTTGTACAAAGCAGGGAGTACAGTGATTTTAATCCAGGAGTCAAGTTTTCCAATGAGGAACAAAGAATTAAGATAAAAATTTTAAAAGTGGACTTAAAATAAACACAGTCACTCACAGATAATGTTAATTTATCTCTCACTAAGGGATCAAATCAAGTCTTACTAAATCACTTCATTTACATTGATAAAGGAAGAGGAAAGAATATTCTATCTCTTGAGTAAATCAATAAATTTCTAACCAGAGGAAATCCTTTAGCCTGAAATTGTACTCCTACGAGTCACCTGTACAGGGAGAGACTTCAGATGATGAGAGCTGAAGGCTATAGAAGCTGGGACAAGCTCTGTAAGCTTCATTGTACTTAGAAGCATTAAAGAAAAATCTCAAAACTACAAGACTGTTTCTTTTTGAGAGGTGAAAATGGGCCTCTAGCATCATTGAGAACCTCAAAATAAGTAGTCTCGAGGGCTCTAGCCTTAGTGTGAGAGCTGGAAGCTCAGCAAATGTCCTAGAAACATGAGCTCTAAGAAATAGGACATCCACTGTTGCAAAATAGGAGTCACAATGGTGAGATAAACCCAGATCAATTGGGGGAAGCCAGTCATTGCCTTGTTATGAGAATTTTGTCAATGTAAAAAGAGAAGAAAAAGATGCAAATTCAGCATTATTTCATAAGCAGAAAGTAGCTAATCCTCCAAGAAATGGCATCATTCATTCAACAGGATTTGGGGAAAACGTAGGTAGAGTAAATAATGTGACCTCATTAAAATTATTGGAGTTAAACTTTCGACATTTGCAGAAATGTTGATTTTTCTCATGAAATTAGCCAATTTTTATAAATGAGTCCCCAAAGAAGTTTATCATTATTTTCAGTATGTGAATATCTGCTAGAACATAAGTGCACTACTTCAGATATGTAATTAATAATGATCCATTTATCAGTTTATCCTCATTAACGTCACTCAGGTGTGCAGGAGGCAAAGGCTTTAGTCAATTTGTCCAACGCGGCATGGGGTACATGTAATCTCAAGAGAGAAATATTCAGGCAAGGTGAACTACGAATTAGATATCAGAAACCATGTGAGAGAGTAGCCACAGGGACGCGGAGTGGCCGTGCTCATGCGGGAGACACAAGCTCCTGAGATTTCGCAAAGAAGATGAAGGAGTGAGGGATGACACGCCACAGGGGCTGAAGGGTGCCAAGACAAAGCCACAGAGAGGGCTGGAGAGGGAGGCCGGCCCTGCATCAGCAAGTAGCTCCAAGGTCTTCCCTGAAGACCACGAGAAGACACTACCGGGCTTCAAGCAAGGCTGTTGCACTTCTGCATAGGACTTGAGGTTGAAACGTGGAAAAGAGGTGACAAGGCAGAACTCCAGAACTGGTGAAGCCAACTCTGCGGCCATTTTTCATAGTCTGGGTGGTAAACGTATTCATGAGAAATTAACTAATGGGAGGTACAGAAAAGTGGGCAGATTTGAGGTAGATGAACTTAGTGAAACTAATTGAAATTAGCCACCATCTGCCACGAGAAGGAGAAAACAAAGGTGGTTACTAAGAATCTTATTTCTGCTTCTAAGTAGGAAGGCAAGTTATACAGCAGCTTGAGAAGAGAGAAGGCACAGGTGTTGTATGGGGGAAAATGGGCCTTCAGGTCTTAGACACACACAATAAGACCCAGGGAATAATGATTTTGTTGTGGTAATGACCTACAGGTAGGTAAATATATGAGATGGAACAGCAGAAGACAGGTTGGGCAAGAATTATATGCATACAGGTAACTTTTGGTCTGTTACAGGAGATGTGATCGCCTAAAAGGTAGGGAAAGGCCTATTTGTTAGATGCCAGGGAAAGACATTTTGCCTATATGCAATAAAAAAGAAATACCAAACTCTGAAACTGAAAGGCATCCTAGACTATAGCGTAATAAGAGGTAGAAGAAGACACAGCAACAGGAAATGGGGATGAGCAGGAGGGCATGAGGGACCAGGAAAGGAAAGGAGAAGGGAGAGGGAAGGGGCGGAGAGAGACAGAAAGAGAAACCATAGGAGCTGAGTGAGGATTGTGCTTCAAAGAGAACGGCAACATTCCAAGAAAGGCTCCGCAAAATAAGGAAAAAGAAAATGGCTTTACAGGTATGAAGATGCCAGTTTTATTGCAGTGCTGGTAGACAAACTCTGCGAGAGACCCCAAAACCTGGAGGAGTCCTGGGGGGCAGCTCAGCTGTAGAGTGTGTGACTAACCGAAGCTGTGCCCTCTGTTTGATCGTAATGCACTCGAAAAGAAAAAGGAAAAAAAAAAAGGGGGGGGGGTTGCTGGATATAGCTCAGTGGCCCAGTACCTGACTGAAAAGCACAGGGTCACTGGGTGTTTGATTCCCAGTATCAATTAATTACTCAGTTAATTAATGAAAGAAAGAAAAGTAGAGACCATGAGTTTAAATTAGTCTTTCAGAAAGCCTATGGAATGATGGTCAGTTGTTAAAAAGTTGAGCAGAAACCACCACATGGGTGACGAAGCTTATGTCAGTTTAAGAATAAAACATATCATCTCCTACATCCTGGTTGAGTCAAGAGGCTTTGCCTCTCTGCAATGACAATAATCGTCCTCTGACACTATACATGCTAACCGCTGGTCCCTAAGTCCAGCGTACTACATAAAGCTCTGTCAGCGGCATCTCTCTCCTCATCTTGACATGCGATCCTTCCCTTGCTTCCTCTTTCTCTAATACAGTTTACCTTACACTTACATGCCGTGGTTGCATTAGTGCTCTGGGGAGTCCCCTTTGTCACATAAAACTATTTAATGACTGCCAACTAACATATCCCACTTATCCTGGTGCTATCCTCCTTTGGAAAGAGCAACACTGACTTGTTCTGTGGCTGTGTCACAAGGAATGCCATGGCTCCTGGGAGTCATTAGAGCGACTAGCCACTTGGAGAGCAAGCAGTTCAGGATCCACAGCCCTTAATACCCTAGATTATGTCAGGAAGCAGCAAAACTTGCTGTTTGGAAGAGTTAAAATCCAAACGTCACTGAAGAAACTTGCTGACAGTAGGAAACAGGTTGGCTCCACAGTGCTTTAGAACAAGCTTCAATACAGATGTGTGGCTTTACCTGTGGCTGCTGCTGTCTGTGGGGTTAGTTACAATGGCACAAGCAAGAAACTGTCTAGTCTGTGACTACTCTGACAGGGTTAGTTTCTAAAGGAGATCTCCAAAGATGACAGGAACCGCCGCTATAAGGGGCAAGTAGTCAGTGGGCCGGCACAAATCTAGACTACTGGATTTAGAGGGGCATCAAAGAAAAGAAAACAGAGCCAACAAGCAGAGAAAATGTCAGAAATCCTGTTTGTGATGGGTTGAGGCTTCACATGCTATTTATTTCAGAGTGTTTATGATTTTATTTCACTTTATATTTTATTCAATTGGTTGTTGGCTCATAAGTGATTTGCTATTGATTTTTCATCATATAGAAATGATACGGCTCTCTGAATATGGGGGTTATTGGACATACTTGTTGGTTGTTCCTCACCTGAAAACATGGTCAAGAACAGCCCTAAGGTGAAGGCTTCCTGCAGTCTCGACTGAGCAGTCAGCATGTCCACTGAGCTCTCTCCGCTCTTCATGTACAAGTCTCCACTCTCTTCCATCACCACTTAACTTCCACGATCTTTGTTTTAGGACTTATGCCATCTTGAAATGTGTATAACAGTGTAGAGTTATTAAAAAGCACCCTCTGGAACAGTCAATGGGCACAGATGGTGTTAGAGAATAAATTAAATAAAATTTAATATCAAAAGAAACTGCAGATACACCTTACTACGACCTGTGGAATCCAATGAAAACAGTCCTAAGAGGGAAATTTATAGCAGTGAATTCTCACCTAACTATTTTACGAGTACGGTATAAGAACCACAAAGGGTAAAGAAAATTTGAAAAGTAAAACAAACGGTGGGAAAGGGAAAGAAACTGTTCAAAAGGCAAGCACAGTTGGGATGAGGAAAAGGAGAAAAGAGAGAACGAAGGGAAATGTGCGTGTGTGCACAGGACAGTGGGGGTAATTGTACTGCTGGTTTTCACTGGTTTATTGAAAAGAAATGTTAATGTTTAATTTTTAGTTCTCTTTAATTCTTTGATCAGTTTTGCATGCTTATATCTGGTAATCTGAGCGACTCATTTGAAGACAACAATATACAATGTAACAGCTATTATTGGATTCCTATCTTTTTGCTTAGTGAAATTCTATGCCATTTCTTCTTTTTGTGTTGTTGTTTTTACTCTTTTTTAAAAAGAAAAAGAAAGAAGATGTAGAAATGGGAAAAGATTTTTAAAATGTGGAGTGGTTGGTGAAGAAAGTTAAACTGTAAAATAGAATGTGATTCTTAGGTCGTGGGCTCACTTTTTATTATTTTAGATCAAGAATGACATCCAAATCATGCTTGCACTCAGAGGCAGGGCTTGTGGAAGGCAGTTTTGTCCTGGTGATGCTGCAGCTGAATAGGTTGTGCTATGGCTTGTGTCTAATTGTCCCCCGAAAGCCACATGCAGTAATGGGGCAGGGACTTCTAGAGGTTGAGACTAACTCATGGTCCACTGGGATTATGTGTTTTAGTACCGCTCGGATTACGGACGTGGTCTGAGGTGAATATCCTGGGGCAGAGAGCCTCAATGTATTATAAGACAGACAGACAGACAGACTCTCTCTGTGTTGCTTTTGTGGCAATTGTCCATCGCCATGAGCTGCTGCCCTCTGCCATGTGCCAGTTTGCCTTGGAGCCAGCCAAATATGGACTGAAACTTCCACTAACTGTGAGCTAAATAAACCTTTCCTTCCTTCAACTTGGGTGTCAGATATTTGTCCCAACAACAAGAGAAAAGTAACTAAGTCAGGCTGTGAGGAATTAGCATCTGGATCAAAGAAATGGGTCAATGAGGCTTGGCCTCAGGGGACAGATCTCATAGCTACCGCCTTCCTTTCTCTGCTTCTTAACCACCACAACGCCGGCAGCTTCACTGTCACAGCCCCTTCCATCATGCCATTTCAAGCCACCAACCATGACCTATAAACATGATCCAAAAGTACAACTCTCCTTCCTTGACTTGAGAATCAGGTACTGTATCCCTACAATAAGGAAAATGGCTAAGACATGTCTCTATTTGTCTCACGCCAGAACGTCTTCTTTAATCTGGAAAGAGAAGAAGCTGGAAAGAAGAGGCTATGTTTTGAGCTTTCCTTGTGCTACTGCTGGGCCTGGAGCACAAAGCAAATGTTGCCCTGCTATTTGCCAAAGTGATTGTGTCGTTCCACCCCTGAGAAAATTCCTAGATATTTACAAAAGACTCATGAAGACAAGAAGAATCTCTGCAAGAAAAAAGCCTGATTAATGCAACTTAGTATCACATTTCCCAGAATTTTTTTTTAGCCAAAGGAAGAAATCATCCAGTAGTATCTGTTAATGTGATCAATACATTATCTGGTGCTTTTTATAATATAATATGAGTCATCTTTGGAGCACACTTTGTGCAGTCCTGATTTGTGTTACATGCAAGCACTGAAAGGAATTTTTAGAGAAAAAAGAAAGCCCGTGGACCATGTAACAGCTTCCTCCTGAGTTCACTATGTCGGAGCCGTGAAAACTCCTGCACCAAGTGATGGACAACGCTACGGAAGCACAGCCATCGACCCTGTGTCATAAACGTCAAGAGGACGTAGCTGAGGCCCCGTAGACATGATGATGGAAACCCTGCTCCTGGAGTATCTTCAAAGTCCATGCAAATCAGAGAAATGAAGAAATAGCACTCCAGCGTTCAAAGAGAAAAGGTCAACAGGCATAAAAACCAAACTCCTAGATTCTGAGTGATATAGAGAATACCTATTTATCAGCACATTGCAAAAGGAGTATCTTCTAAGCAGAAAAACAAGAAACAGAATGGAGAAAAGCGGAAGACGATAGTAACACCAGCCACTCACGTGAGCCTTGTAATAAACAAAATGAAACAACAGGGCATACTACACCTTTGAAAGAAGTACCAGAGTATCGCTCATCATTCTGTGACTTAAACTTTCTTAGGAAATGTTAAAGCCATCAAACATTTCGGCTAGCAAAACAGGGCAGCCAAGTTTTCTTTTAGTGGTAAATATATATAAGATTAAAAAGTAGAGAAAATATTCCTCCTTAAGAATTCACAGGTCAAATAGTCACTCTATTGATCATGGAAGAACTGATAAGTAAATAGGAATCAACAAATGCAGCAGGTGGAGTTCAATACCCAGCATGCCTTGCCATCGCCATCCCCGGGGAGTGTTGAGGCAGTGATTGAGACTGGGTGTGGTGGTTCTATAAACCTAGGCTGCACTCAGGCAGATCCCTACAAGTCCTAGCTACAAAATGACACCCTGCTTACCCTGTAGACCCTTACTAAAATAGAAGAAAAAGAAAGAAAAAAAAGAATCAACATTTACTATTTATAGGTAAATTATTAGCAAAATTGCTTAGCAACTTAGCCCAGATTATTCTTTAATTCATTCATTAATTCATTCAATATTTCTTAACTACTGCTATATTCTAGTGTAATTATCTTTTATGTTAATTTTTAAATTGGGAATGGTGGCACAGTCCTATACTCCTAGCACTGTATTAGTTGGGGACAGGGGATCATGAGTTTGAGCCCAGCCAGGGCAACTTAATGACTTAGTATGAACTTTTCTCAAAATAAAAATTAAAAAGAAGCTGTGCTGGAGAATTTAGCTTAGTATAAAGGCTCTAGATTCTGTTTTCAGAATGCCGCACAAGAAGAAAAAATGAAATGACTCTCTGTGAAGTTGGCTGAGGTCAACATCATGATTCTGGTACCTTGGGTATAAAGTATTTTTGTGCCTAAAAGATGACAATCTATCAGGTAACTGCCCTAAATTTCTAGCAGCCAAATACTTGATACATGCTACCCTGTCAAATAGTTAATCATGTTAATGTATCTCTAGTGAAGGATGGGTTTGCAGGTATTTGTAGGCTGCTTTTCTGGCGTTGAGTTTTGGCTCATACTTGTGGCACGTGGTACATAAAATCAAGCTATAATATTTGACATGTAGACTGACATCCTAATTATTACTACTATGTTCTGATAGACCAACATATGAGTTGTGTTTGCATAGCAAAATAGTTACACTTTCTAGGAAATGGGTGTTGCTCTTTTGTTTTTCTTTGCCCTTCTCTCCAGTTACACCTGTTCTGAAATAAGAAAAGAAAGTGTGATGCTTGCATTTTTTAAAAGCTTCAATCTGGCTAAGTCTATCTACAATATTCATAAAGTTAAGCTCTTTCAGGCTAAAAAACATGGTTTCCTAAATTGTCAATAAGAGTGCCTATAAGCTGCAGGAGATATTTTGAGCACAAGGTGCAGTAGAATTTTAAATAACTTCCTCTCACTCCTCATCAGTATCTATATGATTTCTAATCATTCCTGCAGCTTCAGCTGTGATGAGGAAGAATCCAGGTGTGACGAGCATGACGCTCTTCTTTTTCTGAAGGGCATTTAGTTTTGCTTACACCATTGTGTTGAGGCTGTTGGAGCACTGCGTAGAGCGAATGGGCAGAGAAAGCTCAACTTGATACCCTCTGCTGCCTGTCTCTTCGGAGGGGTCAAGCTCTCTTCCTGTCTGGACCAAGTCTCCAATACAGATTGTATGTGTGGATCTAGAATACTAATTCTGAACTGGCCTTTAGGCTTTTGCAGAACAGAGCTTATTCTCTAGCAGTGGCTCCCCCTGAATTTCTGAGGATTTTCAGAAAAAAGTTAAAAATCAGAAATATCTATTTCCCCATGTCAACTTCTGCTGAAGAAAAGTATTTCAAGGCACGTGTCTTTCTAGACTAATTGGTCGTGTCAGAGACTTTCCATAATTATATGTAACGGTAAGAAGCCCTTCAAAAACAAGATCCCATTTTACTGCTTTGTTCTCAAGGTTACAGAGACTATAGACAAAGGAATGTTTTCTGTTATAGAGCAAGCAGGAAGTCTGAAAGAGTTAGTAAAATGTAAGTTCTATGATTAAGTATCCATTTGCTTAATAGACAAAAGATTTCTCCTTACACACACACACACACACACACACACACACACACACACACACTAAAGTTCAAGCCATTCCCACATCTCCTTCCTCATATTTGCTGCTGCTCCAATAAAAAAAAAATAATAATAACTAACTATAGAAACAAAGTTTAACGTGAGGAACCCACCTGATCCCACCCAGGAAGCAGTTATATTTAGCTGACACTTATGAAAGCTGCATATTTAAACCTATTAAGGTGCATTTCATTATCTCCACCAAATGCAAATAGGCTTCCAACCTTTTCAGAGCAGCAGGATTTATTGTACAGTTCAAAGAATGATTGTATCTGCCTTCTGGGCTGGGGGTAACTTAATTTCATAATATACATCCAAACAGGATTTTGTATATATATGAGCAACACTGCCGCACTTTCAGAGCTGCAAGCCAGGTGCTTGATGAGAGCCTGAAAATATTTGTTTAGTATTCCAAATAATACCTATAATTTACAGTGTTATCCTGAGATAATGAGGAAATGCTATTTCAAATAACAGCCTACTTAGTAAACATGGCTTCTGGTGCAGATACCACCCAGCTATCGCAAAGCACCATGCATTCCTTTTAGGTAAGCCCGTATCTATAACTCATGTTCCATGAAAATTATGAATATTGCTGTGAATTGGCTGACATTCAGCCAAATAAGATTTCACTAGGAGCAACGACAACACAAATGAACTAATGAAAATTAATTGCTTTGAACATGCGCTATTACATTGACAAAACTTACATTTTATTTGAAATAAAACAGGGAAAAATGTAACTCTCAAAGACCACAAGAAAACTGGAATCAAAAGTGTTTGAAATAATTATGATGTAAAGAATAAAAATACCTTCATTTCACCAAAGTTTAGGTTATAAAAGGTGTTAGTTCACATATAAATTGAATTTTTAAATTTAATAATTGCAAGTTTATTTTCTGCTCATCTTTCCAGAATAATGCATACCTATATGTTCTGACATGCTTCAAGTTAATTTTTAAATGTAACATTTAGATGACTTGTGCTTTTAAGTACTCCTTTACTTTTTTAGTATTTCTTTAATGTACTTTTAAGAAGTACATTAATTTTCAAATCTGTACTTATTGTCCTGAGATTTTTTGTGATTTTCTAAGATTTCAAAATGTAATTAAATTTATCTATATTCTTCTTAAGATGTTTACTACCAAGTGAATAATGTTCAAACATGTTAGTCCACAAAATATAAATATACATATATGTACACATATTTGCTTAAAATTCTTATGTAAGTGCATCTATATAAACTAGTAGTGATGATCATAATATAAATGTTTCTTATATAATGGTCTTTTTTGTAGAAAACGCATGATACTCTTACACATGTGAGAAATCAGACTCAATTCTTTATATTATTATTTCTACATCCTTATTATGTATCAATACATCATAATTTTCTAATTTTATAATGTGCAAATGACAAAGAGATTTTGATGTAATAAAATTAATTTAGATAATTAGATAAAGCAGGTTAAAATGTTTTAGGAAAATGATGGCTAGTTAAACCAAAATTCTAAATTAAAATATTTTACTGGTTGGGCTGGGGAGATGGCTCAGTAGAATAAGTGCCTGACTGGCAAGCACAGGGTCCTCAATTCACTTCCTCATATTTTAAAAATAAGTAATAAATGAATAAAGCATTTTACTTGTCATTGTCTGTAATACTAAATACATTAAAAATATATGATCACTTGCAATGTTCCTAACAATGAGAGCTTTAGTTCTCCATCATACATTTCAATTCTGCATCAGTTATAATTATTTTACAGAAAACGCAAAACTTATAGCAGAATAGCTCAGCAAATTAAAGCACCTGCAAGCAGGCACAGGGCTTGAGGGTTCGGTCCTCAGGCCTTCCATTCCCAGAACAGCTGTGGTGGCCCCGCCCCTGGAGCCCGCTGAGAGGGCAACTGAGACTGGGCGTGGTGGCGTGCACCTGTAATCCCAGCTCTTGGGAGGTTGTAAACAGATGGATCACTATGAGTCCAATGTAGTAGTGAGGCCCTGAACACCCCGTGGACCCTTTCTTAAAACATACACACAAAAAGAAATTTAGTAGAATTTATTTTTTTACCACTTAGATGTGTCATCTTTAAATCAATTTATGTCCAAAACGTGCAGGATATGAAAATTGGAACCAAGTTTTACTGAACTGAAAACATGTAAATTATAAAGTACCCATTAAGAAGTGCACAATGGTGTTGCATTATCTACACACACACACACACACACACACACACACACACACACACTGCTGAGTGGCGTCAAATTTTCTCGCCTCTAGGCAAATACCTCACCACCTTTCCTGAGGAGGAAAATCTAATTTTTTCAATGGTGCTCTCAGCAAAAGCAGATCAATGAATTCCCTGACCTGCGCTGGCCTCGCCGGCACAGATCCACTTCCTCAGTGACTTGCTTGTCTTGGTCCTGTGCTCTGACCCTGCCAATTCACACAGCTACAATCATCCCCCGCCACATTATTCAGCATAAAGACTAAGAATATCTTCCATGGAAGGAAAGTTCTTGGATCCTGAGCCAATCTGCTCTGCATGTATTATTTCCTCAGGGAAAAAATAGGCTGGCAAGATTGAAGAAAGATTTGAGCCTTTTAGTTGTCAATCTTCCCTCCAGCTTCCAACATTCTGGGAGCAACCGCATAGGATAACTAAATTCTTTCTTCACTGCGCTGCAAACACCAACTGTATTTTTCTTTTAAAACTGGAATTAGTTATATAACAATTATTTCAAACATTTGGAGACGATGGTTGTAATCCTGGAGCTCATTCCATTGAAAGGAAAATGTGGCCTTCCTATAGTTGCTCTGTACCCAGAGTCCTCGACTAGCTGCTGTGTAGCACAGGACCCATAAGAAGAGGGACATGAGATCGGTCACATCCACCCACATGGTCTCAGGAGTAGAAGAAATTCAATTTTAGAGAAAGCAAATGCAATCCTGTTAGCCTAAGGCTCTGTCTAGGTTGCCCAGAGTAAGTACGTGCACTGATGCAGCTGTAAGTATTTACTGAGACTCTGATGATTTGTTGTGGTTGCGGGAGTTGTAAATAAAAGCAAAAACCTGAT
Organism: Myocastor coypus; assembly: GCA_004027025.1. Taxonomy (NCBI): domain Eukaryota; kingdom Metazoa; phylum Chordata; class Mammalia; order Rodentia; family Myocastoridae; genus Myocastor; species Myocastor coypus. The sequence continues at coordinate 52,848 of PVJA010004907.1, read as the reverse complement.
ACCAAATACACGTCCATTCTAAGGGAGAAAATACACAATAGGCTGCATTAAGTGAAACATACAGGATACCAGGAACTCATGAAAACTTCGCAAATAAGTGACAATGAGAGGGTGCAAACTTTCCGGGACAAGGGTAGCTAATGAGTTTTTGGTAAAGTTGACTAATCAAGGATTATTCTCTGGGACCCTGACCAGTGCACAAAGCGTTTAAATAAGGTGAGAAAGTGAAGTCTGGAATCAAGGGGGAAATCGTTACTTGTTTTTTCCAGCTGTAAGCAGACTCTGGGAGTCCTGGACCGCACACACTGACCGACCAGGTAGGACCTCTCTGCCGGTGTACACCCCTCTCACCACCAGCCACCAGAACTCCAACCCTGCCCACCCATGCTGACAAAGCGGGCCTGTACCCTGTTGCAGCAGGGAGAAGCTGAACACAGCAGCCAGACCCAGCCAGACACATCTGGAAGGGATCAAGACCGGTGGCTCCAGGCCCAAATTTCGAGAGGCGCTAACAGCATAACTTCACCAAAGTGCAGAGGTCATACAAAATGATATAATAAGACCCTGGGCAGGATTGGACTAAGCAATCAAAGAGAAGCTTTGTACCGGGATAGAATTAAGGAAACAGAGGGCACAAAGTAGTGGTTTTGGATTGTGTAAGGTTAAGAGATACTTGTAGACCATTGAGAGGAATTGGACCTCTAACCTGGAGCAAGCTGAGCACATTTCCTCTGATGTGACATGTTTCCACAGGACAGAAGTTGCCATAACTTCTTCAAGTACAGATGAGCATGAGGTATTGTTATAATCATAGCACTGGAGGTAATTAAAAATGGCTAGAGGGGGGCGGTGAGATAGCTCAGTGGCCTAAAGTGCCTGCTTAGGCAAGCTTAAGCCACCACAGGGACCATGGTTTGATCCTCCGCACCACAGGTTGGGCCTGCCCCACCCCCAGGGCAGGCTGAGCCAGGCATAACATTAAAATAAAAGGCTGGAGGGCCAGCGAGATAGCTCAGCAGACTGAGCGCCTGCTTTGGCAAGCGCAGGGAGGAGGCATGCGGCACTAGCTCTGCCCCTGGGCTACGCTGACTGGCTACTGAGTCTGGGACTGGTGGTGCCTGTAATCCCAGCAGTGGGGAGGCTGAAAACAGGAGGATCACTACAAGTTGGAGCAGTCTAGTGATGCCCCACACTAAACACACAAAAAATGACCATAAACAAGTACTTGGATTTTGAAATGAGGTCTGTAGGGAATCTTAGGCATTAGATCTGATGTGGAAAGAAGGAGACGAGTTAAAGGCAGTCTTAGCTACTTTTCTCATTGCTAGCACAAAACACCTGGCACTAACTAGCGGCAGCAGGAAACCTCACAGTTTGTAGAGGCTTCGGTCCCTAGTCCACTGGCGCTAGGGCAGAGCGGCAAGGAAGACAGGCAGCAGCAAGGAGACACGGCTCACCGCAGGCCAGGGAGGCAGCAGCAGGCAGCGACGGCGGCGACAGGGGCATCGGCAGCAGCAGGCAGCAACGGCAGCCCTTCCACTCTGCCTTATCGTCCCTCCAGGTTGGTCCCCAGTCCCATGGTGGGGCATGCTTAATTGCAGCATTACACACCCTAGATGCCGTCACCCTCCAAATTCCCACCCATGACTGCATGAGAATTTGGAAGGACACCTAGATAAAAAGCATAACAGGGTTCTTCTATTTTTTTTTTTTTTTCTGAGAGCAGGATAAATAAAGTTAACTTTAACTGCAGGATAAATAAAGTTAACTTTAACTGAGATGAAGAATTAGGTGAAGGGAGCTGTGGCGATAGCTCGGCAGTCTAACCATCTGCCTGGCAAACATAAGGACCTGGGGTCAATTCCCTCTACCAGAACCCTAAGTGCCCCAAGCTGACCACTGAAAGCAGGCGTGGTAGCAGACACCTGTAATCCCACTGCAGGAAGGATCAGACAGGAGAATCACTAGGACTCCCAGCTGCATAGTAAGACCCCGTGCCAAAGAAGTAAATAAATAAATGAATTTTTTTTGTTGTTTTTTGTTTTTTTTAATACAAAATCAGAGGAAGAGCCATTGTGAAATAAAAGACTACAAGTTGTGATCTGGATGTAAGAGATTTAACATGCTTATTAGAGCACTTAAGTGTGGGAACGGATGTAGATACCTGAAGGTCAGAAGCAAGCTTTCGGGGAGAGATTTACATTTGGACATCATGACATTTGAAACTGTGAGGATGGATGAGAAACATACGGTAGTCACACTCAACTGTAGCTCAGAGAATTGTTAACGAGAAAATCTTCCGATACTGGGCAAAACACAGCTAAGCCGCAAATCAACATTAGCTGCTATTCCTGAGGACTCTGCTCTGTCTGTGCCTGCTTATTTTTCATAATTACTGTAGAGTTAGTGGCTACTAGGAACCACAGCATCGGTTCTGAGCAAGATACGCTGCTATATTTATAATTCAAGGGTTACGTCATAGGTTATGCAAGACTCACAGGAAGCGGAAACAGAAGGCAAGAGTGAGGACCATGAAGTTGAAGCACTATGTGCAGAACATGTTTTCCTAACATTTGGCCACCTTTACCATCCCTGCTGATAATAAATTAATCTCCATACCATAAGACATCCTCCACAGACTTAGCTTGTATTATTCTGTTGTGAAGTAATTCCTTTTACTTTATTTTGTCTTATTTTTATGTATTTAGTACAAGGTCTATAGGGTCTGCAGGCTCTCACTACACAGATTAGACTCGTGCTGATCCTCCTGCTTTCAGCCTCCCAAGCACTGGGATTTCAAGTGTGCAATACGACGACCAGTCTCAGTCTCTATCCCAGTGCATCCCAGGAGCGGAGCCAACATAGCACACCAGGGATTGAACTCTGGCTGCTGCGCTCTGCCTAAGCAGGTACTTTAGTCTGCTGAGCTATCAGTTGGCCTTTGGAATAATTGAAACTTGCACTCAGAATCAACTTGGTTAACATATGAAAGTCATAAAACATTTAAATATGGCCATATTCCAGAAGGGAGTGGAACATAAGGAGTAGAAGAAAATGTGGAAAACATGTCGGGTTGGTGCTCTGTGACCTTTTCTCCTTGCATGGGTTTCGAAGACTTCATCTGTGTCCCACTGAGGCAGTTTAGATTCTTAAGATGGAGTTTAGCATAAGCAATGCATCCTCATCTTTACGCATCCTGCCAGTACAGTTCAATCAATGCTGGTAGATTATTCACAGTGGATGCATTTAAAAATCCATATCACTTACACTTTTCTTATAATTTTCTCATTTGAATCACTGTTGATTGAACAGAGAAATGAGCATTAGCAATTCCTCATCAATCATTAAGTTTCCATTTAGGCTCCAAGATGTAAAACATAAGCACTGGCATGAGAAGACGCGAGTTAGCCTTCACAAGCATTGCTCTACCTGAGGCCTGCACTGAAGTTTCCATGAGCAAATGTGTAGAGCATTGAATGCGGCACGTGACGTTACAGCAGCACGTCTCCACAGGCATGAGAGTCTGCCTCTGTGTGTCACCTGTGGGTAAAATGAAACTTCAAGACTCAGCCAACTTACTTATTGGGATTTTTTTTTTTTTTTTTTTTTTTTTTTTTAGTACCAGACTGCAGAAGAACTTAGGTTCTGGATAAAACAGCTTCTTGTTCTCATGAGAAGAGATCATAATTTAAACAAAAGGGGATCGTTAGAAGTCAAAAGAACAAAGATGGAAGTTAGGTCATAAGCCACAAGCAGGCTTTTACATTTTCATACAAGCCAAGCCAAGAACTATCAGAAGAGAAAGGTGCTACTAGTACTAATAGAAGTAGCCAGTACGGTTACTAGTTGCAATAGGTTGTAGTTGCTTCTATATGAGTTGATACCATTGATAGAGTGTAATTTTTATCTCTCCTACAACATTTATTATTTTGCTAAGAAATGAAAGGTCAGGGCATGCCAAATAGCGCAGCGGATTAGCACCTGCAAGCAGGCTCAGGGACCAGGGGTTCGATCCTCCCACCTGCCATGCCAGGTGCACTCCCGGGGTGAGCTGAGACAGCAGTTGAGACTGGGCATGGTGGTGTGTGCCTGTAATCCCAGCTCTCGGGAGGCTATAAACAGGCAGATTACTATGAGTCTGATCTAGTGGTGAGACCCTGAACACCCTCTAGACCCTTCCCTAAAATACAATCAATCAATCAATAAATACATACATAGAAATAAAAGGGCAAAACTAAATGGTGATTAGCAAAATCACATCTAGGCATGTGTCTTTGCAGTTTTGTACTCCTATTTGAAGGCAATTTGAAAATCACTGTGATATCTATTTATCCAAAGAAATAACAGTGATTTAACTACTTTTATATATGATGTGAAAATAAAGGTGCTTAATATTAAACACAAATTTAATCAGAGCCCCAATTTTAAGTCCCCCAAAGACAGTACCCTGTTGGCTTATTATTTCTACTGCAACTGAAAATATTTTAATAACGCTTGACTGTCTAAACTTTGGCCAAACCTTATGTTTTCCTGAGAAAAGTAAGTGACCCAGATATGTAGCTTAAACCTTGCATAGTGTAATCCTCAAAGCTGACAGATATATCATGCAGTTTCATTTTCCTTTTAGCTAAAAAAGATGAGCTGTTGCTGAAATTTTCACTTACTGGAGAAACAGCCTGCAATTATAAAAAAAGAAAGAAAAACATAGAATTCATACATTGTCAAACTACCAAGAGAAGGAAGACGCACCTGTTTTAATTATTGTGCATGAATTTCTCTCTGCACCTCACTGATGAATAGCTGTGCTGCTTAAAAGCAGGCATGAAATCTGTCAACAATTTTAACACGATTAGTTAAGGAGAACTGCTTCTAGTTCCTCTTACGGAGACCTGAGGCCTTAATACAGTTAGCTTGGGCGAGCCTGCCAGCCAGGTCCCCCGCCGTAGGCATGAACCGAGCATACAGCGTTTGTGATAATTCCTTACTCCCTTCCAACTGTCAAGCTACTCTGATGCTATTTTTCTGAGGTGTCCCTGTAATTGCCCCAGACTCAGAGAGCGACTTAGATTCATGGTGTTCTATATATCGGACGCCTCTCGCCCCAGAAACTTGTGTGAGGCCTCGCTCGTGTCACCTTACATTAGCTCTGGGGAACCAAGAGTAGAGTTAAGTCGATGCTTTCTTTCTGAAACTCAAATAAAGGAGCTTGCTGCCCTGCCGTCTCCCGCCTGCTGGCCACGCGCGATGTTCTCTCTGCTGCCGCTCCACCGCGCCCCTGGCCGGCCCTGGAGCCAGCCATTGTTCGGCTACACCTGCCAGCTATGAGCAGAAACAAACAAACAAATAGAAATAAACAATAAAGAATGGGAAGAAGTTCCAGAACTGAATTTGCAGAAGATTTTCTTGAGGGTTGTGAGTGTAGGGACGGTAGTGGGCTCGTCCCTGCAGGTGAGCTCCTGAGATTCCACATCCTTATCTTTACCATTAAAAATTATCATTAAAGATCAGCGCGGTGGCGCACACCTGTAATCCCAGAGCTGGGGAGGCTTAACGGGAGGGTCCCTGGGAGTCAGAGCTGCGCGGTGAGACCCTGTACCAAGCATATTAATTAAAAAGGGACAGTCACTTTGACAGCACCATGAATCCTAGGTGCCTAGCAGGCTAATAATATGCCCTATTCCTTTCTTTCAATTTTTAATAAAGAGTGGTCGACATAACTGTAATATATATAAATTAACATTATGACAATGCTTTGGTAATTTTATGTTATATTTACAGAGATTTTTACTATAACATTTTGTAGTAGAAATAAATTGAAAATAATTATTTAGAACCTGTTAAATATTGAAGGTTATTTATTTATTTATTTATTTATTTATTTGGTACAGAGTCTCCCTACACAGCTCAGACTCAGAGCGATCCTCCTGTCTCAGCCTCCCCAGCCCTGGCATTACAAGGGCAAACCACCATGCCTGCGAGGTGCTACCAAGATGCTGGCAGCACCACAGAGTGCCCCACTGTGCTTCAAACCTGGGTCCTTGCACTGACTCAGCAGGTGTTTCAACCACTGAGCCATCTCCCCAGTGCAGAACCTGTTAATTATTGAAAACAAGAGAAAAGGATGAATTCATGCTGGCAGAAAAAGTTCTTAGACACATTGCTAGAAGTAATGGCAGATTATAAATATTAAGTATAACATAAATTTTTGGAAGGGAAAGGATATCGATAAGCCAGTACATAAACATCCGCAATTGTCTCAACCGATACGTTACAAAGCATTCATCATTGTTGTTCGCTAACAATAGAATTTCTCATAAAATTGTGTTTCTTTTGGTTGCTCACTATATTGCCAAAAGTGTGGTGTATACACACAATAAAATACTACGCAGCAACAAAAATAGAGGGTCTAATGAATCTCAAAATAATTAGGTTCCTTGAAGGTAAGCAAGTAAGTTTAGTGAAGGCAAGAAAATGTCCATTTTCCAACTCTAAAAATAAACTGCCTTATTATCATTTTTTCTCATAATAAAGAGGCAGAATCTTACATGAAATTAATATGTTCTTTCCAGTTTCGCTAAAAGTATGCCACTAAAGCTGGGCATGGTGGTTTATACCTGCAAACCAGCCCTGGAGAGGCTGAGGCAGGAGGGTCACTGTGAGTTCGAGGCCGGTATAAATTACATAATGAGAGACTGTTTCAGAATCAAATAAATAAGTAAATAGTGATTGTTTACAGGAAAACCAGTACAGTAGCATGTGTATTTTGGTCCAAGACTAAGCAGTAGTATAAATCGGTAGGAGGCAACAATCACAAGTAGCATTTATGAATTACTATTGTGTCTATTATCCTGCTTTTAAAAAGTAATTTAATAATTTCATGTAAGTCTCTACGCAATAATTGCTGATATAAACTAAACTGAATTTAATAGCTTTGTTCCTATTATGCGCAACTTAACCTAAGCATAAAGTACTGCTCTGCCATTAATTTCTTGGTTTTAATAATTGATAAGATACTATCATCATTAGGAGAAGCAATATAACCTCTATATTTTTAAAATTTCAAATAAATACTCCTTATTTTTTCAAAAAAAGTAATATTGCTAAGCACCAAAACTGTGTGTGCTTATGTTACCTGCACAGTAAGAGAAAGAGGGGTGAGTCCTTCACTCTGAAATCAGGTAGGAAAAGCACGAACGACAAAGCAGTCCCGTACTTACAGTGCAGAACTGTGTCCCAAGCAGCAAAGGGCGGCTGCCAAAGCGATTACTGTGGGCTTCAGAGCAGAGCGCTAAATGCTGTCTTAGTGCGTTCTTCATACTTTCAATACCTTACAGGTATTAGCTAAGTATAGTTCTTGTAAATCTGCAGGAGGTGCTTTTACTGTGCACTGTCCACTAATGTCATGGTATACTATTTTAAAACCTTGTGATAAATCTAAAATATTTTCAAAACGAGGTTTAAAACTTAACTTTGCAGAAAAAAGTCAAGATACAAAGAATTCTACTATATAGTTTCAACTATGTGAAAATTACAGAAAAGTAAAATTTAAAGCCACAGCAGATAAATGAAAATCATAACAGTAAATACATGAATTGTTGTCTAAGTGACCAAAGGAATTGATTGCAAAGAGACAAAAGGCAACATGTTAGAAGTTAAAAAAAATTTCACACCTGCTTTGTCATGGTCATTACAGGATTGAATGGAGAGGTAGCTCAGTGGTAGAGTGCTTGGCTAGCCTGTGCAAAGCAAAGCGCTGAGTTCAAACCCCAGTGCCACCAAAGAAAAGCCCCAAACCAAGCAAACAAAATTCCTTATGACCCAGTAAAATATAAGCAGAACTTACAAAATATATGTTCTATAGCATGATATATATCGTATATATCAAATCAATAAATACTAATAAGAGATGTAGAGATGAACCTATTCAGACATGTGCAAAGAAATTTCATTGCAAAAATTATAAGAATGGAAAAAATGCTAAAGGAAAGGAAAACATCTTCTGAATAACAAAATATCTAATAGTAGGATATTGAATAAATTTTTATCCAGTTTTACAGTTAAGCAATGTTCTGCCATTAAAAGAGAAATAATGACAAATTCATGCCCAGAAATAAAAATATGCCCAGAATGCATAAATGATACACCACCCCCACACACACAAGGATACAAGGATACATAGTGTCTTTCCAAAGAGGAAGAAACACTAGCTTGTATATTCTCCTATAAGTGTCTCTTAGAGGCTCACAAGAATTAGCAGTATGACTGAAGAAGAGAAAAATAAAATGAAATTTAGTTTTCATTTAAACACTCCTATTTGATTTTAGTCACACATGCACGTAAAAATTGTGTGTGTGTGTGTGTGTGTGTGTGTGCGCGCGCGCGCGCGTAAAGTCCTTATCCCACAGGCTTCACTTGTTTTTTCCTCCCCACCCTCCCGTTTGTATCAAGGCCTCTATAAGCACAACCAGGGATCTCATTCTTCAGTCTCTGATGAGGTAACTCAAGTTTGTTTGTGAAAAGGCAGCAGAGAGGTGAGCATTTCTGGGCATTTCCGTGTGGTAGAGCTGCTTACTTTGCACCTTTTTGCCTCCTACCCTTCTGACAGGATGTGGGATGGACACTAGTCACGTCTGGCTAGGCAGATGAGGACATTACCTTGGTAACAACGCCTCATGGGGTTGGGACCGAGCAACCTGATTTCTACTTCCTGCAATCCTTGAAACTTTTTTCTGTGGTAGAAATAAATATCTGTCTTTTATGAACTCTTGCATCTTGAAATTGTTTTATGGCATTTCAGCTAGTGCTCTGACAGAGACAGAATATATTGTTTTAAATATAGATTGAATTGTGAAAGAAATATATTTTAAATTAAGGCATTAAAGGGTGGATTTCCCCATTATCTGCCCAATGTGCATACTTCAGTGGTATGCAGAATGGGACACTCATTTACTGGTGACATTTCTAGCCCTTACGCTGCAACTCCCGGCTTTTTGGTAACACACATGTTAAAATATTGATTCTCTGTAATATTTAAAGAACAGAGATAGTTCTTTTCCATTTGTTTCCAAAACTATTTCATATTTATTCTTCATCATTCTCCTAGACAACCCTCTTACAAGACTATATTTCATTTTGACAGCAATGATACTGTCAGTTGTTTATTTCTCATCTGATAATGGACTTTGGTATCTGATTAGCTTCACTTTATTCCTGAAAGAAAAATGTCACTCTCAGGCTAGCAAGTCTTACAGATAGCTGTCATAATATAACCTTTAGTGCCTTCCAAAAGCTATGCTTAACAACTTCCACAAAACATACTCAAACAAAGCTCATTGCATTCAAACTTTGACAACCACATTTGAAAAATAATCTAATAATTACAGTATATACATACATATATATATATATATATATATATATATATATATATATATATGTATAGTAATTTATCGGAAGCTTAAACAGTATTTCAACCTCTTTCATGACAAGCTAATCATAGTGAATGTTGCTAGGCAAATGACTAAGTGTGTTGTCATTTATTGTCATCCAATTCTTCTTAATTTTTAATCATGAAATTTATTATGCACAGTAAATAAGTTTGAACATAAACTTTTTTATTCTTTTTTATAATCAACATTAATGAGAAAGATGGGGCTGGGGAGATAGGTCTGTGACACAAGTGCCTGCCTGGCAAGTGCAAGATCATGAGTTTGAACCCTGGTCCTGCAATAAATTAATTAATTAATTAATTAAATATAAAAATATATATATATATATAAACTAATTAATGAGAAAGAAATAGCAATGAGACAGTTTCACAATAGGTTAAACACACACTTTTTTTTTTTTTTTTTTTTTTTGCTTTTTGAGACAGGGTCTCACTTTGCAGTTCAGGCTGGCTTTGAGCTCACTTTTGTAGCCCAGGCAGGTCTCGAACTCACAGCGATCCTCCTGCCTCAGCCTCCCAAGTGCTGGGATTACAGGTGTGAGCCACCACGCCCGGCTAAACACACACACTTAGATAAAGAGAATTGACTCTATACAGTCTAAAACTAATGTGCCATGGCTAGCCACAGGAATCAAGACACGCTACCCCTAGTGTGGGCCCTTGACACTGAAGAAGCTGCGATAGTGGCATAGTTAATCTCTCCTTCTCAAACTTTTCCCCTTTGAACCAAGCTATGGGAAAATCTCTCGCCATCCTCTAAAGACCATCCCTTCCAGAGGAGCCACCCTATGCAATATACAGAGGAAAGGGACACAGCCACCCAAGAATCAAACAGATGTCCAAGTCCACTTGCACGGGCTCACCATGTCTCCGCAGATTGTGACCAGTCAGTCACACCCTTCTGGTCTCAGCACATTTTTGTCTGGCTGTCTGCTTTTCATCAGACCTCAGCACAAAAACAGTATTTCCCTATTCAGGTCTTTATTTCTGAAGATTTTAGGGTCAGTTGTTTATTTCTGAAAATTTAGCAGTAAATACATTTTTGTGTTTTTCTCTTTTAATCTGTGTCTGTGACAGGGGTCTGAGCCACAAATATTGCAACAGACAAAAAAATCTTTCTCCCACGCTATGATCAGTCCTACATTTATAATGCTTTTTTATGTAGAACCTGTGGCTGAAAGCATTTTTTTTCTCAGAATATGTATGTGATCTATTTAATTTTCTTACTAATTCTTGTACAAAATTATGAAAATACTTTCTATTTTTAAAAAAAATTACAGAAAAAAGCTTATCCCAAGAAAAGGAAAAGTTAGCATCTAAGTTTAATGTAAAATGGCAAGCACAACAGTATATGGGCAAATAGAAAGCGTTCTGGAGAAAAGTCCACTTGGGAAAGTGGAGCCACACTAAGCATTCCAAGTCTTGGATTTAAGGGTTGGTGAGACAGGCGCTTAGGCACCCCTTTAGGCACCTAGTTCTCTGAGCTATCTCACCAGGGTCCAATGCCATGCTGGCCTTGCCCCCAGGAGCACTGAGCCGGGGGCGCATGCCAATGATGCCAGCTCTGGGAAGGCTGAGACTGGGTGATCACCAGGAGTCCCAGTTGCATAGTGATGCCCAATACCAAGTACAGTTTTTAATAGCATTGGGTTTATTTTATTACACATCAAAAGAAGCATCTCAAGGTCTCTGGATTCCTCTCTGTCAGAATTAACTCTTAGAAAGAGAAAGATGGAGAGAAAAACAGGCATTCAATATCTTTCAAAACTTATTTCAAAGGAAAGATTTAACAAACTTGCAGTTCAACAAATCTTCACTAGAAGACTGAGAACAGGAGTTCGGGCTGCAGTTTTGCTCAAAGGAAAACACAGCAAAGAGCCCTAAGATAATGGAGATTCAGTCAGTTATTGAGAGGAAAGAAACAACTTCGAATGACTATTTTCAAATAAAGGTCGTTTCCCTTTTATTTGGAGATACACAGGAAAAAGTCAAATAGCATCTGCGAGGCTCCTCACCCAATCTAGGTCACTTCTTGCACTCAGTGCCAATGTTGGTCACTGCCTTATGAAGTCACGAGTCCAAAAACCTCAGGAGTTTAAGGCTTGGAGCACAATTCAAAATCGTGATTTGATTATAGTGACAAGAACACGTTGGGAGGTCTATTTTATATATCTTTTAATACTTATTTAATAGTTCAAGCAATTTACTCTTTTACTGTGCCATGTTGAGGTACAGCTAACCAGAAACCCTCAAAGAAACATTTCATTCCCCTCAAAAGAGTTTTAGAAGCGTTGCGGTACAAGTCCAACAAATTTCTACAGGAACATGGAAATAATTTCCAAGTCCTTTCTTTCAAAGCGACATATGCTAGGGATATTAAAGTACAGTGTGGATTAAAGTTTAAAGATACAAAAGGTTGGGAATTAACTGTAGGATATAACTTGCGATGTCTTGAAAGCTACACTTTAATTAGTAATGGTGAGACCTCTCGGTTCAGACTGGTCGGCGGGAGGGCGGCTAGCAGCGCAGGTCCGACAGACAGCACGTGGCTTCCAAGGCCCAGCCGCGTGCCTTAGTGTAGCTACGCTACTTGCCCCTTCACACTGTCAATTTAGAGCTCGGAATGCGCACAGTTCAGGCTTGGTGGGGCCCTCCGAGTAGGAGCTCTGCTTCCAGAAAGGCCCTATTAGGAAGGCATCAGTTCTTCCCAGAGACTTCAAAGCAGTATCCCAAGCCCGAGGGGCTTCTTAGCTCCTTCCGCTGAGCCTTGTGGGTTGATTAAGTTCGAGGTTCTTGTGTGAAGTGCTTTGGGGGGCGTCTGTGCTGCAAGCCCGGCAACACAATACTTCTCTCTGTAATTAAGTTCCCCAGGGCTCTCAACTCAAAACCTTGAGCTTGCACTCGCTTCACTTAAAATTGGACAAAAGCCAGAACCCCTGAGGTCTCATTGGCTTCTACTGAAATTAGTCTTTGCAGCCACCAATTTCTTTTTGGACAGAAGCCTGTGTCCTCCTCCCTTTGGAACATTGTCCAGCTGTGGATCAGACCTCGAATGTTTTCCTTGTGATACCAAGATCAACCTGACTCTGCGGGTAGCCATCCCGCCTCCGATCATTCCAGGCCTGGTTTAGCCATGGGCGCCAGCCACACATATGATCATTTGTTCTGCCCATAGCCTCACGCAAAGAGGCAATTTGTTCCGTGCCCCCAGCGAGAGGTGAAGGGCACAAAACACGAGCAATGCGTGCACGGAAAGGAAGCCACGTGTTATTGAGAACATAGGTGACAGAGAAATGATCCGTGGACACAAGTGCTAGAGTTGCATTAATCATTCAGGGATGGATGCTCTCATTGTATGGGTCTTGGGAAATTTGGAAGAAAAAATCGGTTGCCTAGACAATAGAAGTAGCTTTTTCTTTCTTGCCACCAGAAGCCTGAGAAACAGGAGACTCAATTCCCTGGCCAACCGTTTGAAGCTCTACCTCAAGGCTCTGGGGTTGTCAGGGACAGTCCCCCACTTCTTAACCAAATTCAAACTTTTCTTTATGCCCAGTCTTAGGTTTTACTTGCTCTCAAATAACATTAACAAATTCGGTTTCTTTTCAGAATTAAGTGCTGTTCCCATATTTCTATGAGAAAAATTATAAAGTTGCCCACCAAAAATATATGGAAGGTAAACAAGACTGCTAATTTTTTAAAGGATTTACCTTTCCTCAAACCAAGCCTTCTGGTTTCTAAGCTGGCAGGATAAAGCGGTCCGTCATGGTGAATGCCACCCAAGCCAACGCTTAAGAGACGGGTAGCAGTGAAGCAAAGTCTACGCCAGCAAGAGAAGACGCAGAGAACTCCTTCACAGCAGCAGCCCCGCCAGCACACGTCCCCATTCAGAGTCATGGAGGAGAACAAATGGAGGTTATTTGGTTGAGTTTCGGTTCACCAATCATACCTATATTAGGTTACCTAGGGAACGGCGCTCTGCATGCCCACGGATGCCGACCGCCATTCTTCAACAGTTTCTTTGCCATCGATCCTGCAGCCACTAAAAGCCAGTTCATCCACTGGCACAGCTGCTGTCTTCCACACCACACACACACACACACACACACCACACACACACACCCCATAGGATTTTCCTAGGCTCCAGCTCTCGCGGTTGCCTTAACAGTGCCATCACCTAGCGCAGCAACGAAAGTTCTTTCCACTGGATCTAGTTTCCTTTGCATGAGTGTTCTCCTGCAACAAAGAACATCGCCATCTAACTTTGTTTTAAGTTTTTACTCATGAAGGAAGGGCTTTGGATTCAGAGCCGCTTTGATCCATCTTCAGATAACATCTGGCATAGGCCCACCAGAGAGGGCAGGGTGCACCGATGCCATGCAGTACGCCGGTCATCTCCCAAGTGTTACTTCCTTTGCATCATTTCCATTTTTCAAAGCTTTGTCTCCCCATGAAACTGACCAAGGAAAGCCTGATATTCTGCCTGAAAAGTGGGGAGTAGGGAACAACCAATATTGTACAGAGGTATGAGGCTTCTAACCACCTGTTGGAGATAAAATAATGGTTTCACGCCAACTTAATTCTCACAGTTGAGGTCCAGAAATGAAAGCACGTGGCTTGGATTGAGGTAGCTACTAATCCAACTGTAGAGAGAACCACAAGTAGTAGCTCCAGGTCAAAAACAGATCTGCATAGCTACTTCTAAGTCTCTTCTAAATTGCAAACGTGGAAAAAAAAAAAAAATGTGTGCTAACTAAATTCTGATTTATTGGGCCAGGAAGATGGTTCAGTAGAAGAAGCACTTGCCTGTCAAGCGCTGGGCCCTGAGTTCAATCCCTAGCAGTGAAAAAGGAAAGAGAGAGGGGAGAGAGAGAGAGAGAGAGAGAGAGAGAGAGAGAGAGAGAGAATAAATTCTGATTATTGTAAGCTACTAAATTTCAGAGTTACTTGCACATGTTAGCTAAATAATAAGATTTCCATGTATATCACGACTTCAGAAAAGAGCCCACATGACTAGATATTTACCTACTTAGGTTCCTGAACCCCAAACTTTGTCCTAAGCAGATGCAAAGACATTTCTCTTAAGACTAGTGTCCTAGTCACTTTCTCACCTCCAGGACGCTATAGGCAAGCCCCGCAAAGCAAAGGCAGAGAGGGCTGTTTGGTTTTGGCTACAGTATCATGCTGGGCAGCCCCTAGCAGAAACAAGAGAGCTGAGGCTGCAGAGGAGGAAAGTAGCTCACAGCGGTGGGCCCAGCAATAAGGGACAGGTGAGGGGAAAGCTTCTCTTCCCGGGTCACGACCAGTGACCAACCTCTCCCCAGGCCCCGCCTCCTAACCAGTCCACAATAGCAAGCTCATAGCCCAGGCATCTTCCCTAAGCCCTGCTTCTGCCCCAATGAGGCCTTGGAAGGCCACTCATATGTAACACATAACATTGTACACCCTAACTTCATCTGTAAAAGAACAAGGCTCTACATGACATATATGTTATGTCCCTGTGTAAGCATAAAAAGGATTATAACCTATTTCTCTAGTATACACAAACAGCTGGGCTTCTTGGTGCACACCTGTAATCCCAGCACTTGGGAGGTTGAGACAGGAGGATCGCTGTGAGTTTGAGACCAGCTTGGGCTACAAAAGTGAGCTCAAGGCTAGCCTGAACTGCACAGCAAGACCCTGTCTCAAAAAGACAAACAGAAAAACACAGAGTATGAACATCAAACTTTATCACCTCTTACTTGACTGGGAGAACTAATTTCAATAACTTTTAATTTTTTTTCTTTTCTTAAATTTCATTTAATAAGAAATAACAATATGATACTTTCAAAACATGTTAGTAGTACATTTCCAGTGCCTGATACATGTTGTTGTCCTCCTAGTAATTATACAGAGCACCATGTGTAGACATCATAGTTTTTCTAATCATTATTGGTACAAAAAAATTTCCCCCCAATGAACTAAGAGAAAGGATCTGTATACATATTCCCATGTTCCATAATCACATGGGTTGTTGTCAAAACCTGCAAAGTCAAACCCCTTGCTCTATACAACACTGTAAGACCCATGGGAGGCAGAGACCTGCCAGGACCACTAGGTTTCCGTAAAGGCAGCATGGTGTGCAATTATGTGCCCAGGTGCATGCCTACAGCAGGTGCAAAGGCCATCTGCAAGGAGAAAAGAGAAGCAGACACTTCTTGTGGGGTTGGAAGAAGGGACGTTAGGTGGGAAGATTTTAACACACATCTGTGAGCCAAGTTCTCTAGCAGTGGGAAGAGTCCTGTAAGTATCCCATGCAAACCTGCGGGTGTCTCCAGACACCCGATTCTGCAGATGTCCGGGGACCTACAAGATTCCTGGTCCTATTTTATTTGTTTTATGACATCCTGTGTTTTCAGATGACAGCTTCCCTGCGGGGCTGAGTTCCCACCTGAGAATAATGTTTCTGAGATGGCCAGTAGGTTGAGAGCTGGGAGAGTCAAGTCAGATTCGAGGTCTACAAACACCTTATTCTCTCTCTCTCTCTCTCTCTCTCTCTCTCTCTCTCTCTCTCTCTCTCTCTGTCTCTCTCTGCCAGAGCAGAAGAAACTTATGTAAAATTTTAAACAATTAGAAAAAAAACAAATGGTTGTATTTTGTAATACTAGACTCTATTACCCTATTACTAATTCTTAATTAAAATAACAATACTCTCTTTAATACAAACTTTTATTGTTCTGGATTTATAAACAATATAGGAAACAGCTCTGTGCTTTCTATACTAGATTTAGTCACCAACACTAAGTTGAATATTTGATTTATTTTAAACATAAGACTAACAGAAGTTGCATGTGTGCACCCACATATGTGGTGCTGCCGATTTATTCCTCCTGATTCCAAATCCGCATTTCTTATCACTTACACTCTGGAGGTGAAGCAGGACTACCATTTCTCCCTTACAGGACCTGGTCAAGCGAGGGAGCTGGAGGGATTCTGAAAGACTAAAAGAGGAAGGAGCTTCCTTCCAGGTTTAGAACATTTGGAATAGCTCTCAGCACAGGCCTACCCAAGGTGGCCCAGCCATGGCTGCTCTCAGACTAGGTTCTAAAATACAGTGAACCATTACTTTGGTCCTACTCCATCCACAGCTCCTGGAAAACTTACCTCAGCTCCCAGCAGGCCACTGCCATGAAGGGACTCCAGCTCTTGGTGCTTGGCTTGGTGATGTTCCCTCGCAAAGATCCAATGCTGTATCACCCTTCACTTTCATCCTGCTGTAGAGGTAGCCAACTGTTATAAAAATATAAGAGAAAGAAGTACATGACTTGGTAATCTATACATCTTTCTGAGGTTTCAAAATAGTATTTTCTTACCTCTTTTTAACAATATAGCGTCGAAGGCAAAGAAGGAAGCCCCTGCTCCTCCCAAAGCTGAGGCCAAAGCAAAAGCTTCGAAGGCCAAGAGGGCCGGGCTGAAAGGCATCCACAGCCACAGAAAGAAGAAGATACGATCATCATCCACCTTCGGCCATCCCAAGGCACTGCGCCTCCAGAGGCAGTCCAAATATGCTTCGAAGAGCGCCCCCAGGAGAAACAAGCTTGACCATTAAGTCATCATCAAGTCAGCCATGAAAAAGATGGACGACAACCTTCTCTTGTTCAGCTATATCTCAAGGCCAGTAAACACCAAGTCAAACAAGTTGTAAAGAAGCTGTATGACATTGACGTTGCCAAGGTCAACACCCCAAGCAGGTCTAATGGTGAGAATAAGGCATATGTTCAATTGGCTCCCGCCAATGATGCATTGGATATTGCCAACAAAATTGGGATCATTTAAACTTAGTCCAGCTGGTTAATTCTAAATACATACGTTCCCTCTCCCTCTAAAAAGGTAGTATTTTTCTGCCCTCCAAAGAAAACAGCGATACTATTAAATAGAAAGAAAATTAAGAAGCATATGTTCAGGATACCTATTTTTTGTCCTTCCCTCAACAATTTTTCACTGATTCTGTTAAGAACAAACTCAAAAGAACCATTCTTAGTTCCTGAAACATCAGTGATGATTTTAAGAAAATATCAATCTAACATAACATCAATATGGAGGTATTTTGGAATTTAACTAAGAACCAGTTTTCTGAAAAATTTCATTGTGCCCATAGGCTGCAAGAAATTTGTCATGTGGTTTGTAGTTTGTTCCCACTTAAGTTTCCCAGGAACGACCTGAAAAGAGGAGCCTTTTGCTAGTGATTATGAAAGAATTCTCAGGAGGGTTCACTAAGGGGCTAGGAGGAAGCTACCAAAGGCTGCAGGTGTAAACAAGATCCCCCACAAAGATCTCTTCAGCCCTGGACTGCAGAACTCGCGTGATAATGAAGAGATACACTCTGACCTTGTAAGCTCAGTCATTAAGGGACAGCGAGATAGTTCAGTGGACTATCCCATCCTTAGACAAGCTTAGGTGCCACATGGGACTGCAGTTGGATCCCTGGCACCACATGCCATGCCAGCTCCGTCCTCAGGGCGGGCTGAACTAGCTAGAGTCTAGGCATAGTAGCGCACATCTGTAATCCCAGCTCTGGGGAGGCTGAAAGCAAGAGAATCGCTACAAGTCTGAGCTGTATAGTGAGACCCTGTAACAACCAAACAAATAAATAAATAAAATAAAATAAGATCAGTGATTAGCTATGGTTCTTGCCAAAGGAAAAATATAAAATACCTCTCAGGCATTTTAGATTTCCTGCCCACAAGAACATAGCAGGTCCAATAAACTAAGATGCAGTATTTAAAATGAAAGAGCACAGTATACAAGAGAGGGAATCCAAGGTTGGGTGAGGCTAAGGATAAATGCAAAGGCGTCTGAGCAGAAAACCCTGCATGTGTCCTGCTCAGCAAAAGGAAATTTCTCTTCTGTGTCCCTCCTTAATGTCTTCATTTTAGATAATTATCAAAATTATCCAGGACAACATGTAACTGAGCAAAGATAGGGAATCCAAGAATTCGTGGAAATATCAGCCACGGGTTAAAAATCGCTGAGGCTCAGCAATAGACTGAGGAATTCCATAGTGCTCTAAACCAAGACCTGTCTCTTGCAAACCCGCAGACCTGTTCTGAGGCAGTAGCAGCAACAGACACAGAGAATCCCAAAGATTCCATAAAGTTCTGTTTAATTAAAATGACAGGGTACTCTAATAAAAGAGGGGGCATTTTCCAGGGCACACAGCCACATCTTTTCTTCTTATCCATGTCACCTTCTGCATTCATGTGCAGATCAGAGTAAACCAGGAAACACAGGTACGCTGCCTAGTTTGGATTCAGAACATTTCTCTTTGGTTCTCTGCACCCTGAATTTCAATCATATCCACCTCCTGACAGCTGCGTAAACAATGAAAGGAATGGAGTGGAGGATAAACTGCAGAGCCAGAGAATATAAGGGATTCAGAGAAAGGGAACTGTAAAGGCTGCAACGGAAAGGAAATGGGGCTGCTGATAGAAGTATCTTAAAATCTGCATCCCATTCTCATAAAAGGAATATTAGAACAGGCAAAATGGCTTCGACATAGCTTAATACCATGAGGTAGGGAGCTAGGATTTAGAGAGGACTCGCGCCTGTATTTGTGCCAGAGAATTTCCCTGATATCCAGAAAGTGTGGATTGACCGGAAAATAAATCTCAGGTAAATTAAAGCAACATTTTAAGGAGGTGGGATACACATTGAAAGCAAAGAGCAATGTGACAGGGTGTTGAACAGTTTTATTTCTGACAAATTGTACCTTATAACGTAAGATATCTAAACATTTATTTAGAGATATATAGATATTTCAGTCTTTGGCAATGAATGAAAAATACACATCAGGATTAGATCCAGCTCTGTTGCAAAAGAATTTGAGATAAATCAATATTAATTTGCCTAACTCAGACTAATTTGGAAAGCTTATTCTCAAATTCACAAACATAAAATTAAAGAAACATCAATAACCTGGAAAACAGGAAGCTGAAATGAGAACTAAGAGCAGAAAATAGAAACTTTAGTTATACTCGAGCAGGCATTCTTTATCCTACCTCTTCTCCCTTTTATCTCCTTTATTACTAAATAAAGACTGAACTACATAGAGTACCAATATACTGTTTTACCACGTAGCCTGGTGATTGAAATTTTACTTGTACTCACAGATTTTTTACAGTATAAAAGCTTAATTATTTTCCTCAAAAATAAATGTCACGCAGATATTTACCATATGTGTGTGTGTGTGTGTGTGTGTATATATGTGTATATATATATATATATATATATATGTATATATATATATATATATATATATATATATGCTTTTTAACTGCTTGTAAACAGAATTGTTTACTATGTACTTTTATGCATGGCTTTTTCACAGTTTAGTACTATATTTGAAATCATTCACATTGCTGTGTGTGCCAGACCTCATTCCAGTGCATGCTGGACTGTGTGACCCAGGGACGAAGCCATTCTGGTCATGAAGAAATTACAGTTACTTTTTATTTGGAAGTTATTATGACTATCGGGGCAGCTAATATTTTCATACATGCTACTGGCGCAAATCAGTACAGCAAATGGCCAACGGTAAGACTGTCAGGGCCCCTCCAGGAAGTTGAGGCAAACAGATAGCAACCTCAAACCCAAACTGCAAGCTGGGATCTCTGTGTCAGATTCTTCAAAAGATTAAAACAGTACTAAGGCACTGGTAGCTCAGGGTGAAAGTCCTGAGTTCAGTCCCCTGTATCTGGGGGGAAATAATTTCAAAACACAATGTAAAACATATATCCCTTCCTCTATTAAATATACTGCATTCAGGTAAACGGTTAAAGTAATCCAATGTAACAGCATTAACAACAACGATGCTGGCAATGATAGTAGTCTGATGATTATTAACGTGGTGATGATGATAATAAGAACCTCTAAGGTCTATTTGAAGTAAAAGAAATAAATAAAATAAAATAAAATAAAATGAAGTCTACTGAAAAGTGAAATGGAAAATTCAGACAGAAGAGGTTAAATATTATTCAAAGCCAGATAGTTACAAATTTTAGAAATATATATATTAATTTTATTACTAATTTGTGTCTATTCTTAAGCAGACAAATAGATTAGAATACTAGGAACAGGCACTATACTTCACGACCTCACATAGAAAAGCTGGCTGAAACAAAAATAGAACGCCTGTGTGGCGAGCGCCTAGATGTGTGCATCCGCGCAGTGGGGTTGCGGTGAGGCACGCTATAACGATGACTTGACCCTTGTCTACTGGATTTATAGAAATCAAACAGTGAACTCTACTTAGGGGTTTAAGACCCTATTCTTCATCTTTTCTAAGCTTAGGGAAAAAAAAAATATTTTTTTTCTTTGTCCCTCACAGAGGTGAGAGGTGGCCTTTTTACTAATCTCCACCAGCGCTTATGAATTAATTCAAACCCAGTAAAAATCTTTCACTTCAAAAAACAGAGGCTGTTATGTTATGGGACCTCTGCGAAAGAAGCCGAGGCTTTGACGGTACTTCCCTTGTCCTCAGAAGTTATTTATTATCAGCAAGAGAACATCAAAACTGCTCCGGTTCTATTCAGGAAATAGGGCTTCTTTTATGTGTTTTATTTCAAGAACCAATCTGTGGAAATTACTTTAATCTTCTGTACTACTCTTAAAATTTTAGAGTTTTAAATTCTTGAATATTCTCTTTGAACAAAATGAGGACCGGGTGGCAGTTTGGAGGGCCATCATGTGGAGCTCCACCTAATGCGATCAGAGAAATATACTGTACACTAAAATTTTATTGACCTCATGCAGTTTAGTATTTGTTTTTAAACTCTCCTGCAACTTATGAATTTTTATTGAAAAATGAGTACAGCCAATGAATTGAAATAAAATGTGTATAAGTTACAATCAGCTGAAACTCATAGTTTGAGATTTTTTCCTAGATTGTGACTGTGAATTATTTATTTACCTTCTGAATGACAGAAAAATTTCCACATACCTAGTTAGAAACTATGAAAAACACACGAATGCTTGTGTTTTATGCTAAATAGAATGAAAAAATAAGTACTTTCTGTTTGCTACACTAGACATTTCTTTGCAACAATGTCAAATGTTTTCAGCAAGAAATCTGTATTTCTTCCAAAGCTGAAAGATCTTCCATCCCTTGGGTATTCAGGAAAATTGCATAAATGATTACAGTGTTACCTGTCACAACTTCTAATGTGTTCAATGCAAACTTGGTAATTCTGGGAGCTCTCGCACTGTTAGTAAAGAGAGCTAACACAAGACATGCATTGTGACTTCTCCAACTTTTTCAATCAGCCCATAAAAGTAAAGTGATTTCACAAGTTTCAACTAAACAAACACTTTCAAGCAAATCAGAGTATGGAAGGATCATTTGTAATCCTAAGACATTTCCAGGTCATGTAAAAATTGTTTGTCAAGTATAATTGTTCTCTGTCCTTTTTTAAACATCATGATGTTTGGCTTTGAAATGTATTTGACTATACTAAAATTGACAGTACAGAGCAATTTATATGTAGATTCCAAAACGGTGAATACAAAGGCCTCGGTAGGACCCTCGAAGTCAACCTGCAAAGCATAATTATGAACTGGAATACAAACTATCCTTGGTTTCTACAATCTACAGAGAGATATCAGCAGTAGGACTATAGTCCTAAATATTCCCAAACTACTCCTAAGTTTTCACTTGTATTTCTAAGCTCCTTTTGACTATTAGGGAAGATTATGCTTCTAATAATTTATTTATATGTAACAATAGTACCCATTTATGTTGTGTGTTAAACAAAGTACTTATGTGTCTAAACATTAACCTACACCTAAATTTATCATATGTGTGTACATATATACAAAAATATAAATATATTTCAAGTCTGAGGGTAAAAGTCGTGGTGGTTTTTTTTTTTACTACACCTCTATTTGCAGAACTTCTGTTGGAGCTATATTTCTCTAAGTCACTAATTAGTAGGAGATAGATTTGCATGCAAAGTGAGTCTTGTGGAATTGAAGTTCTAAGAATTTGCAGTATACTAAAAAAAAGGGGGGGGAATCCTAAAATATTGTCTGAAAGATATGTTAGTTTCAAAGAGAAAAGGAAGCCGCCCACTACCATAGGCCCTACATAATGAGCATCAGAGTAGAGCATCCTTGTCCCCCACTCCTGAAAGGCTCCTTGGAGTGTCACCTCGCTCCATGTCCTTCCCAGTGCCTGCTGCAGTCAGAAATGCCTACTCAGTAAGGTTGATGAGGCAAATCCGTTCTCACCACAAACCACTAGGAAAAGCACCTAGAGGCGGCTTCCCAAGCTTAAATGTCTCTCCTGGGGAAACACTAGACTCCCCGAAGGATTGTGAACACCCTAATGTATCCAGACGCAAGCTTATACTTTTTGAAGCTGCAGTGATTTTCTTCACCCAACAATAAGCTAACAGGAACTACACCGGCAGCTGCAAAATAGGGATGGAATTTCCAATTTGGTTTTTAATAAAATGATTTACTCTGCAAGCTTTTCACTTAATCATCTCCCCCTAAAGAATATAAAGCTCCTAAATCCTGCAATGGGAGTCATTTCAAAGGCTTGCAAATGTGTTCTGGTTCCAAAGCACACCCCGAAGGTGGTAAGGGAAGATTATTCCTCTTCACTCCCAGGGCTCGGACTCTCGGCTGTCAAAGCATTGGCGGCATGACAGCTATCGTTCAGAAGGCAGTCATCCGTTAGCCACTGTCTGCTCTGGACACTTACAAGCATCAAGCACAGCTGGCAGAAAGAGATCGAGAGCATCTTAAAACAAAAACGGAAACAAACAAACAAAAAGTGCTGGGTCAGCAGTGTATTTGGAAATGTACCCACTGTCTGACAGCTCCTAAAGTCCTGTGAACTGATTCCGTTTGCAGGCAACAGAAAGTTAGCTCCCTTTAGCTTATAGTGTGCAATGATGACAGTGATGAAGAGATGGACAGTAAACAATGAGAACGAAAAGAATAAACAAGGATAACGAGGTGGTGGTAGGGTCAGTACAAGCCTGAAGATGGCCTAGTATGGTCACGAGTTCATAATTGTGTTCCTTAAAGAACATTATGGATTTGTACCTTTGTCTGCCACATTTGATCATAGCTGGCAGAGCCGCACACTGCGGAAGAATGGATATCAAAACCAGCACTAAAGACACATCGTTAACAAGCCAGTGGCCTGGGTAAAAAAGAACTTGAGTTTGAGATCGTCAGTGAAACGTAATGTAAGTTGTTCTTTTTTCTTTTCTGTTTTTCTTTCTTTCTTTCTTTCTTTATTTGATAGATTGTTTTGTTTAAACTTTTTTTTTTTTTTTTTTTTTTTTTTTTTTTTTTTTTTTTTTTTTTTTTTTTTTTTTTGTCTTTTTGAGACAGGGTCTCGCTATGCAGTTGTGGCTGGTCCTGAGCTCACTTTTGTAGCCCAGGCTGGTCTCGAACTCACACCAATCCTCCTGCCTCAGCCTCCCAAGTGCTGGGATTACAGGCGTGAGCCACCACGCCTGTTTAAACTTTTTAAGAAAAAAAACCTTGAGGTTTCTTCCCCTTTGGTCAGCTTGACTTCCACTGTAGCTGACTTGGTACAGCGATGAGGATGTCAAATCCCTAATCCAAATGAATCATTCATACATTGTGGGTGAGAATGTAAAATGCTACAACTGCTCTGAGCAGCAGTTTTTGTTTCCCAAAACTTAAGGCACACTTTCGACACAAGCCAATATTTTTCACTCTTTTGTAATTATCCCCAAGAAAGAAGAGAACACCTTCATACCAAAACTTCTGCAGAAGTAGTCATAGCAGCTTCGAAAGAGCTTTAGCTTTCCATGGACAAATAAATTTTAGTACTTCCACAATAAGAACATCCTGTGTAATAAAAGGACAGCATAGTGATAAATGCAACTCCAAGGTGGCCAAAGGAATTATTCAGAGTAAAGAATTCAATCTTAAAATCTCACACCCAGTGTAACTGGACATGTGTAATGTCTCTTAAATGATGAATTATAGTACTGAAACAGATCAAAGATCTGTAGAGATTAAGAAGTTGGGAATAGGATTTTAGGAACATGGACTGTGGTTATGAACGGGATAAATGTCAGGTTCCTGCGCTGGAATTTATCTGGTTCGAGTATTACCGGCTTTTCTTTCTTTTCTATTTATTTATTTATTTATTGTATTTTAGGGAAGGGTCTGCAGGGTACTCAGGGTCACACTACTAGATTGGCTACAGTGACGCGCCTGTTCACAGCCTCCCAAGACCTGGGATTACAGGTGCACGCCACCATGCACAGCCCAAGGGCAGGGCCGGAATGGCAACCGAGTGTTACACTTATTACAGAAATATACGATGGGAAAAAATCAATAGCACCAAAATAAATTACATACACACAAATCCACACCATAAGACAAGGAGAACTGAGTAAAGCCAGCCAGTTGCGGCGTTTTCCTAACTGCAGCTCTGTGCTGCAGCTGCGAATCTCGTTATTAAGGGAAAGAATGAGAGGTATATATAAGCGTTCTGCATTATTGCCTATCGGTGTCTCGTAAGTCTGGGCGTTGTGCTTTTGTTTTTATTCTTCTTTAAGTAATTTCTAATTTCCTTTATGAGCATGTCTTGGAATCATTGATTATTCAAAAAATGTTTTTAACATCCTGCTCATATATCTGTGAATTTGCTACTTTTCCACCTGTTTACTGACTTCTTAATTTCATTATAGTCAGAATATAATTTGTAAGATTGTTAACATTTTTACACTTACTTATTTTGCCTTATGGATTAACCCTTCATCTATCCTTAATAATATATATTTTATGGCAGTCTATATCATTCCATTTCAGGCACTAACATAATTACAAACCAATCCTCAAATTTGTATCCAATTTTAAAAGCATTGCTTAGGTAAAATAATCTTATAAAATCAAATTGAGTGGTTCATGTATCTCAACTTGAAAGCCAACTAGAGTTTTCTGCAATAAGAAATATTAACCAATGGCAGACAATTAAGAGTCCAGAACTGAACTCATACATGTATGGCTGAAACATTTTTGACCCAGTTGCCAAGTTGATGTAATAAAGAAATAATAATGTCATAAATATATGATGCGGTTGGATTTCCACCTGCAAAAACATCAGTCTGGATCGCTGTTTCACAATAGTCCCAAACTGCTAAAAGTTTATCAATAAGATGCACATAAAAGTTAAACCTGTAGGGCCAGTGAGATAGCTCAGCAGAAAAAACACTGCCTATGTGTTATGGTTTATGTCTAGTTGTCTCCCCAAAGCCTCATGGAGTCACTGGGCAGGGACTTCTAGAGTTTGAGACTTGATCCATGATCCCTGGGATTATAGGTTTTAGTACTGATTGGATTATGGGTGGAAGTACTTCTGGGATTATGGGTGTAGCCTAGGATGAGAGCTAAGGCGGAGAGCCTGAATGTAATATAAAGAGAGACAGAGAGACAGACTAGAGCTCTAGCTGTTGCTGTTGCTCTGCTGCCGTGTTGGTTGGCTACCTCTGCCGCCATTTTGTTGCTGTTCTGCCGCCATGAACTGGATGTTCTCTGCTCTGTTCCACTCAGCCTTGGGCCAGCCGAATATGGACTGAAACCTCCACAAACTGTGAGCTAAATAAACCTTTCCTTCCTTCATTTTGAGTGTTAAGTATTTGTCCCAGCAACGAGCAAAAAGTAACTAAGACACTATGCAACTCAGGCACCCAGGTTTGATAACCAGCATCACAGGCCACATGAGCCCCACCCCCAGGCATGCTTCCTGGGCCACCTGGACCGAGCTTGGTGACACACACCTGTAATCCCAGCGCTGAGAGGCTGAAGACAGGCGTATCACTGGGAGTCCAACCCACACAGTGAGATCCTGTACCAAATCTATTTAAAAAAAAAAAAAAAAAAACCTAAACTTCTCTGAAGCAATCCTAAGAAGAAATCCTTATGACCTAAAATTTGACAATGGATCCTTAGATATGCTAATAAAGACAATGAAAAGAAAAACTTTGGCTGGCCTGATAGCTCAGGGGACTAAAGCTCCTGCTTAGGCAGAGCGCAGCAGCTGGAGCTCGGTCTCCAGCCCCGCGCCCTGGTCAAGCTGAGAAGGCGATGGAGACTGGGCTTGGTGGCATGGCCTGTAATATCTGCACTTGGGAGGCTGAAAACAGAAGAATCCCTATGAGTCAGATCTGTATAGTGAGACCCTTTAGACCCTATACTAAATCCATTTTAAAAAGAAGAAATTAAAGAGACTACTGAAAAATAGGACAGAAGTTCAAAGCATGCATCTGATAAGGCTTTTAATATTCAGAAGAAATAAAGAGCTCTTACAAATAACCAATAGTGTATTGATTCAAATGTTGTTTAAA
The DNA here is from genome assembly GCA_004027025.1 of Myocastor coypus. Lineage (NCBI taxonomy): Eukaryota > Metazoa > Chordata > Mammalia > Rodentia > Myocastoridae > Myocastor > Myocastor coypus. The sequence goes on along the minus strand of PVJA010004907.1, from coordinate 26,028 downwards.
AAACTTGAAATACTGTCTACTTGCAGGGTAATTATAATTAAAAATGAACAAATAGAAAAAATAAGTATGAGCAAGCACTTACTGAAACTGGAGTCATACACGCTGATGCCAAAGAAAACTTCTTATGGGGCTGGCAAGATAGCTTAGCAATCTAAAGCGCCTGCTTAGATAAGCGTGGGCAGCCACAGGGGACTGCAGTGTGATCCTCGCACCACGTGCTGTGCCACCCCCGCCCTCAGGACAGCCTGAGCTGGCCGGTGAAAGAAAAAATAATCTTTTAATAATTAATAATAATAAACGTAATTTGGAATGGCCATGGTGGAAAAGTTTGATTGTTCCTCTCAGTTATTCACAACAGCCCAAAGATAGAAACTAGCAAAGTTATAACCAACAGATAAATCAGTAGCCAAAACTATGATAGATACACGAAACGAAACGAGTTGGCCATAAAATGAATACAGGCTGGGTACATGCTGTGACATTCACCAGCTTTGGAAATACTGTGCTTGGTGAAATAGGCCATGCACAAAGAGCAGGTATTTTGTAATTTCAGTTATACTGCTTTGCTTAATGTGAGAAAATTCCTACAAGAAGGATGTAAATATTCCCCACTAAAAGATATAGAAAACAAAAAAGAAGTTAGGGCTTCAGGTGATGAAACTATTCTTTGGTCCATATTCTTAGTATGCATAAATGTTTTTTAAACATAATGCCTTTATCCTGAAACATAAACAATTGATGATATCCAGTTTTTAATAGGTTTCCATTTTTGTGTGGTACTTTTTTTTTATTTTAATAGTATTGTTTCCTTGTAACTTGAAACCAGTCCCATATAGTATGAAGCAAATACGGGTACTATGGCTCTCTACCCAGGATGTAATTATAGACTTGCACTCATGAATAATTCACAAAATTGAGCAGGAATATTATTATTAAGGATCTTATCAAGCCAATAGGATTTCACGACGTCTTGATGGACTTGTTCACACTAACAATCAACAGTCCCAGCCCATCACCGCATTTAAATCTTTACTTTGCCTTGGGTTCAATTCTGTTGCTGTTAAGCACAGTGGCCATTGGTTCTGAGTCTTGCAATTAATCATTTCTGAAGTTATGCCACTAAAAATTTTTAGCAGTTTTCCTAAGATTGAAGAAGGGCTCTATCTTATCCCTGAGATAAAATCCAGCTATCTTCCACGTTCTGTTTCTTTGTAAAGATTCATGAACCACATTATCTGTAACTATTTCTGATTTTCCATATTAGGCGTATTCATTTTTCTCCTGATACATTTTTAATAAGTCTAGTAGTGAGAACTATTACAATTTCAGTAATTTCAAAGTGTCTAACGTGAAAAGCAGCTATGCCTATCATAATTGTCTCTAAAAAACCTTGAATTCTTTACCTAAAAGTTCTGCTTCTAGAGACTTTCAAGCCCTCTCCTCTTCAGAGGGGCTTTCCACACCCCACCTTCTACACCCACTAACTCCCTCTACGCTTCTCAGTAGCAGACTTCTCACACTGGGGCATCATTCCCCTATACCTCCCTGTCTGTGTTTTATACTTTACAGCATTCAGAGGCTTGCAGAATTTCAGAATTAACAAAATCTATTATTTATTTACTATGAGTTTTGGGCTCCCAAAACACAATATAAAATTTCCTAACTCACGAGATTGCAGTGAGATTGTAAAGCTTCTGGCCATTTGCATAGGGAAACATCAGTTTCATCCTTTGTCTCACAAAACCAACAAAATGACACTTGAGGTTGTAGCCAGCAGCTTGGTGTTCTGTAGTAAATATGCCATCTTTATGGAAAACCCATTGGAAAGAAAACCTGTACATTCCTCTCCAGTATGTAAGATCACTTTTATTGGAAATATTGTTCACTCAGCTGAAACTCTCTGTACCATGATTTATTGTGCTTCATATATGGATTTTACAGTTATAATCTAATGCTAATAGAAGCAAAGTTATCTACATGCACAAAAGGCCTTGTGATATTTTTCTCTGTCTTCTGAGGCATAGGCCTATTACAACGCATTTACATCTTACATGTGAAACCTTTTAAGATGTACATTACATATTCATAGGTTTTAAATTATTTTCATCTACTTGAAATAAGGTGGACAAATCTTATGGCTCCTATTAGGCCCTTAATAGATCTTCCTCCTCCCTCCCATCAAGATAAACAAAGGTCCACAGGTAGCAATAGGATCTGCTATTATGATCTATTGTCATTTGTCATGCCTGGACGCATACAGCGCGACACTATGAGCTTAAGTAAAAAATAAAATGAGGGAAGTGTACAAATACAAGCAGGGGTACAGTGGGGAGCAGGACTCCTCCATGCTCTTGGCTCCAGGGAGACAGCAAGGTTTGGGGCCAGTGTAGCTGGAGACCTTTGTGGTCAGCTCCTGCTGTCAGACTGTTTTACTACTGAACCAATTCAAAACTTCTGTGCCAGTGGCCGAAACACAGAAGCAACTGTGGCCTGAGCTTTGGAGCCTTCCTGTGACTTTTCTCCTCTCTGCACTCTCTGGCCCTTGGTGGCTCACTGACTGTCTTTCCACTGACAAACGATGATCCACAAGTAGAAATAAGATCTACCATTCTTGCATAATCATCAGAGTTCTCTTGAAGCTGATATAGATAGCGATCTACTTCTTGAGACAATTACGAAGGACTTTTTCTTTTCTTTTCTTTCCATTTATTTATTTATTTATTTATTTTTTGTCCATGGAAGTCTATCCACACCACATTCAATCAGCAATCAGGGCTATATATCATTGTCTATAATCCAGGCTTACAGAAGAAAACGTGCTGCAAGAAATAAGGAATCGCCCTTTGGCTACCAAAGCAACACAGGGATAAAGAAGATGGTGGTTGTACAAGCACGGAAGGCAGCGCCACTGTCTGGGTCGTAGTTCTCCGTGTATCCACAATCTGAGAAACACACCAAGGTCATAAACCCTTCATCCAGGGCTGGGGAGATAGCTCAGCGGTCCGCGCTCTTGCCTGACAAGCACAAGGACCCGGGCTGGATCTCCAGTACAGCATACCATACTGGCCCCGAAACTGGGTGTGGTGACTCATGCCTATAATCCCAGGGCTGCGGAGGCTGAGGCAGGAAAACCACTACAAGTCTGAGCTGCATAGTGAGACTGAGCACCAAATAAATAAATAAATAAATAAACATTTTAAAAGTTTTAAAAAAAATGATCCATCCATAGACCATTGTGAAAATAAACATGAAATTTAAGAAGTATTAAAGGTAGCCAAACTGTTTCTTACCAGATGTTCCTGAGTTACTACTGCTGCTTCCTGCAGGTCTTGAGGCTCAGCAAAATAGAAGAGCTTCAGAAGTGTGCAACTTTTGAGTAACACTGGGCACCAACCTGCCCAGCTTCTCTGCCGAAATGAATCCGAAGACTTGAGCAAGGGGCTGGCAAGATAGCTCGGTAAAATAAACACTTGCCTGGCAAATGCAAGGGCCTGAGTTCAATCCCCAGTTCAATAAAAAAAGGATGAGCAGAGGACACTTAGAGGAATCTCGGAATATCAGGATTCTTCCCATTGGAGCATTGTAATCAATCCTGGCAGTTCAATTACCAGAGTGACTTCGAGCCTGAATCCAACAAACAGTCATAGAAATGTTGGCAGTGTAAACCTGATTGGCCACTTCAGTGCAAGTAATTTCTCTTAATGTAGTCACTTCAAATGGAAATATATGTGTGTAACTTGAGGGTTCAATTCATGATTTAGTTGTTCTATTTCAATAGAAGCCGCCGTTAAAGACATTTGTATTTTCCCTTTCATAGCCCAGCCATGAGTGGCTCAAAGCGAGAGCATATATTTAATCATGAAGACACATGAGGCATATAAGTAGGTGGTTATTTTGATCAATTTTAAAAAGGTACTTGTGATCAAGAGAGCTGAAGCTCACCACATGGAACCGCCAGAGCTGTACAGAATTAACATTTTTTCCATGACTATGGTTAGCAGATGGTTAAGTGGCTTCATAAAGTCTACCTACCCTCCTTGTGGAAGCGGTTGTTCATTTTTATCAGTGATTCTTGAAAATCTTCCCCACAAGACCCCCACTGTAGTAGCAGCCAGCATGCTAAACTATAGGCAGGTCAACTTGTAAGAGATCAGTAGCGAGTCAGGTGTTTAAGAAGTAGACTAAGTCTCCAGAACTAATCCCGGAAGTGGATCTGCTGCAGCGTACACATCTTCAACTATTTTTATGCCCACCTTTTCGTATGGGCTTTATGGTTCAGTGCCAAGACTTTGCAAGAAAAATAAGTCTTTCAGTGAAAATGTCTTGCTTTCAGTAGGATCAAATTATGAGATACCAGCTATTGCTACATATCAGAATAAGGTTGTCAAGTCCAAAAGCTAAGAAGTAATTGAATACTAGTGGAAATTTTTGTGTAAACGTTCTTTTGCCTTGTGTTTATTTGTTTTTATAATGTACTGAACAAATATAAGAATATTTCTAGGTATTTGGCATCTGAAATAATTGGAAACTCATGAATAGGGCTTGTCTTACTGTTTCGAGAAGCTTTGCAAGGCTGTGTCTTGCCAATCTAGTATAAGAAATTTTTGTCTACAGATATTTTTGTAAAATTTCTAATTACAGAATTCATTTTATCCAAAGTCCAGTAGGCCAAAGAGATGATAGGCCTCCTTATTTCAGTAGGAGGTGAAAGGCCAATAGCTTTTACTCAACAGATTTAAATGTGACCAGAGATTACAGCCGAGCTACGTGCCAAAGTAGGGCGTGCGGCAGCGCCTAAGCTCACTGAAGGTCTCCTTCATGGGTAGTCACTTTGGTGTGACCACCATGTCATATAAGGACTTTTTCAAACAAGTCCATGGTCAAATCATCACCAATGTCCTAGCATGTGTGGATCCATCTGCTGGCCTATCTCATACTCAGGTTTGTTCCATTTCTGATGACAAGTCCCAGAGTTGCTTGGGAGAAAGAGGACGTGCTGTTATTTGTCAGGTAAAGAAAGACACGCCGATTTGGAGGCTATTATGAAAGGGATACAGAGAGAGGCAGTGATGGCCAGGGCTCCATGGAACACAGCACTCATGACAGATACTCGTTCAGTCACTGTCATGGAAGGTGGCGTTAGGAGAGCAACGTTTTTTTTTTTTTTTCAAGTTTCAGCATTTCACAGTGAGTCTCCAAGTACCAGTGACTTTCAGCGACTTCTTGCTGGCCAAGGTGAGAGACTGTTGGGTAGCACTGCTTCCTGCTTGAAGAGGGGACGACGAGAGGGCCCTGTTTACCTTGGTCATGGGAAGTGACATTGCTTCAACGTTACAACTACCAGTAATCTTTATCTTACAATCAGCCTTCAGTGTAGTGAAGCTACACTTTTGGCTCTTAGAAACACCACCACAAAGAATCATAATGAATACATTTATCATGAGGTCCCAGAGCTGTGTACTCACAACAACCATATGTATCAAAAGTCAGGATATTGGAGCAAGCAGGGTGCAGAGCCCTTTCTTTTACTGGGCTCCTGCACACACCCCCTCCCCCCCACACACATACAAAAAAATGAATAACAACCATTGAAATGATCTAGTCACAGTTCCCTTATTTACAATAATCTGGATTTTCCCATCAATGTATCCAGCTGTCTGCATTTTTCACTAAAGGGGCACTTAACCATATTCCAGATATTCTTGATAGTCAATGGGACTGGATGCATTTTGGAGCAGGCCCTGTCTTAGTTCATTCCTAGTGCATTTAATCTCCAGATGGTGTATCCGCTGCTCCCACCACCACCAGCCGCAGAATATTGCTGGCTTTATAATATTCCTAAACTTTTTAAAGTACTATCAAACGTAGCCATAGAAGAGTTCCTCTTTGTAATTCCCTCTGGTCTTAGAACATGTACATTAAATGAAACACTTTCTCCTTCCCAAGCTATTCTATACCTGATGCCATCCAACTCTCCTGAACACTGCCTGCTTCTCATTAGTTAATGGCAGCTCCATTAAACTTTTGTTTCTTTTCCACAAAAGTCATTGCTAAATTTCCATATCATGGATTTTCCTATCCCAATCCCCGAGCACTGTATGTATCTAAACTAATACTACAGATCACGAGTCCATACAGAGCTTAGAAAGCACGGCTGACTTACCCAACAGAAGTTCACAGGCTAGCTGAACTAGCTCCATTCTCCTAGTAGGAAAGATAGCTCACATCTGCCATTTTCCAAAGCACATGCTCAGGAATGGAACAGTACATGTGCTTTCATGGTTGCCTGCTATTCAAAAGAAATTTGACCACCCTCTGCACACGCTACAGGGAGAAAAAAGAAAAATGTTTTAATGAAGCTTGAAGACAGTAAGATAGGCGGGGTAGAGAAATAAGCTGTCATCTATATGGCTTTACCCAGGGAAAGTGAATATTGTCTTCATAACAAAAGGTAATTTAATAGTTTGGAGCAAATATCTTGCCTAAATTCATCTTCTATGGAAACAACAAAATAGGAAAATAGCTTTTTTTTTTTTTTTTTGAGATGCTTCAAAACACCAGCTCCCAGCTTCTAGACAAAGACAATTTCCGGGTTGTAAAAGTGGCAAGAAACATTTAAGGCCAGGGAAAACTTTGCAAGTTTTTAAGTCAATTCTCAAATGCTATCCCTTACTAGGGGGAGGAGTCTAAGGACTAGAGTGAGGGAAAGCCTGTTTAAAGCCAACTGAAGCTGGGAGAGCATGCAGGAATTACTGGTGATGAGACGATTTCCTGGTGCTAATACCCCGTAAGCCAGGAGTGACCAGGGAAAGAAGACCGTGACCAAGGGTGTATCTGTTTTTGAGAGAGTCCCTACTTATGAAGCCAAGAGCACTGAGCCTAAGAAATCAAGTCAGTAAAGAGTGAGGGACCCAAAATTAAACTTGTTTGTGCAGAAAGTGGAGTGTCAGGCATAAGGCAGTCAAGGAAGTCAATCGAGGCGCTCACTCAATCCTGACTGAGGCTGCTGCCTTCGACCACTGCTGCACACCATGGTTTAAGCAAGTCTCTTCAAAAATGCAGTCACCCACTGGCATCTCTGTTCAGGATGTCTTTATCCACTCACCCAATAGCTACATTGTCCTCAGCTTGAGGGTTTGGAATAAAATTCCCTTAAACCCATTAGAGAGAATTTCAAGGGGCCAGGACTGGCGATTTACCATTTTAGGAGGCTGAAGCAGAAAGACTGAAAGTTGAAGACCAGTCAGAGTAACTTATTGACCCCGCCTCAAAAATGTTTTCTGAAAGATGTGGTATTTTTGTACAATGGAATATTACTCAGTTATAAACAATGATAAACTGGAAGAGTTCATATATAGGTGGATGTACTGTGAATATATACTCGTAAGTGAAATAAACCAGACCTACATATGCAAATATCGTATAGTGTTCCTAGCATAAGAACTCAAGAGAAGAAAAATAAATAAATATTTTAGGGGGTACTGGGAATCAAACTCAGGACCTTGTATTTTCTGCATCCTCAAACCCTGTAAATGTTTTAGAAGAATAACTTAAACACAAAATGCATTTGGAAGAGTTAAAAAAATAAGATTTATTGAAACTGTTAATGTTTAATTATTTGACCAATCTTACATACCTATATCTATTAATCTAAACAGATTTGATGATGAAAATATGTAATGCATATTAAATTTTTGTTCTTGTTCTGAAATACTGCACTATATGTGCTCCTGTTTATTACTCTTTTTCTATCTCTGCTTCTGCTATTTTTACTCTTCAAAATAAAAAAATTTTTTTAAATGTTTTCTTAAAATATAAAAGATAGGTTGCAGCTGAAGCTCAGCGTGAAGGCCCTTGTTGTCAAGCCCTGGAACCATTTTATTTTTTAAGAATTATAGGAACAGATTTAGTTGGTTCTTCTTGATCTGAGTCCTCAATTTATTGAGTTTCACACGTTTTTCACAAGCCATCCAGTCTCAGAGGCAGTGCTGTCTTGTGGGTCCAGATGCATCAATGATATATTGATACGGCATAGTGAGAGTTACTGAGGAAAAACAGCAGGAGGCACACGGAGCCAAGCAACAAGGAAGAGGCCCCACATAGCCTCTAACACACTCATCACGACCGATTAAATTAATGGACACTTTGGTCATTTCCATGCTAATATATAAAGCCATTTAATTCCATCTTGTCTAAATGGAACAATTAAAATACCTTCTCCTCATTCCCCTAATCCACATCTAATGCTGCCGCTGAGCTTTTCTGCACTTAGAAAGAGTCACACCAGTTGCTTTCTTAAGATTTCCAGTGGTTCTTCTTGGAGGAGTTGGTATACTGTACATTCTCTTCATGATTCAGTGGGGCCAGGAAACTACTAGAGCTTGGCATCGCCCAGGTGGTTCAGATGGTGCTGGCACGCAGAAGGCAAGAACTCAGGGGCGAGGGCAATTTCATCCAGATTACAGAGAAAGGCATGGGAGAGTCCGCAGTAAGCCTGGGAAGGCAGCGCAGGAAGCTGTTAGAGTAAAGGTAAAGTGTAGTAGTGACCCCAAGAAGCTGGAGATGCCAAGAACAGGAACATCAGCTGAGAAAGGCCCCAGGTCCTGAGCAAAGCCACCCAAGAAGAGCCATGTCCACACTCAGCCCCAGTGTACTGTCGATCGGGCCCAAGATGTCTTCAGTCCACATCGCATTCCATCGTGCCATTGGTGCTAGGCAGAGTTTATGTTTTCCTGTTCATCCTACTGAGTTTCAGGAAAACACATTCGTTTGCTTACATCGCTTTCTCTGACAATTTTTCAGGACTCTGGCATCGATTGATCTCCATCAGTTTTAGTCTTGAAATGATTAAAAAAAAAAAAAAGGGGGGGGGCAGAGCGTAAACAATGAGCTCTGCCTGCGCAGTGTTGGCGGCGAGCATTCATCAGGCTGAACAGCTCCACCTGAAAAAGCAACAGGAAGAGGAGTCCCCCAGTACCCACGTCTAGTTCTCAGCTTTAATGAGAAAGAGACAATTAGAACAAAGGCATTTGCTCTCCTAAAGTCACAATCCATCAAACTGTCAAAGACAATAAAATGCTCCATACCTAATCTTTCCTGTTAACCATAATGTAGGCAATGCAATTACATTGTTGCAGCAAATTGGCAAGAATTAGAAAAAGAATTAATGTGGAAACCTTGTGAAATTTTCTATTCCAGTAAATGGCGTCATTCATATTTAAAAATCTGATAAAGAAATATTAAGTATTAAATGAATTAGTAAAAAATATTTCTTATCGGGCCTATTTCCTTTCTTAGGAATTTTAGGGATATGCTTATAGTGCACATGCAAAGGAAATTGATGAACACCACGAAAGCTCGCCGCGAACAGTAAAATCTAATGATAAAGAAATAGAAAGTAGTAGTACAAAGAATTTGTCATACACAGAAATGAAAGAGAGGAGGTACACCTAATTCTGAAAGTTGTCAGAATACTTTGAGCATGCTTCTTCCATAAACACCTGGAATCGATGTACACACCAAAAAGGAAATTTCTCTTGATGTCATTAGGTGTGACCCACGCAATCAACCAGCCCAGGCTTCCGATGCGAGAAGAAGCTTCGCCAGAGGTAGGCGCAAGCAGGCTGGGTGTCTAGCAGACCAAGACAGCGGCCAACAAGGCCAAGCACAGGGCTTCTAAGGAGTTCTGCGGGGAGGGTGTTTGCGGGCTGGGACGTCCAAGAAGCAGCTAGGCTGGGCAGGGCTGCCTGGTCTGCGCGGGCCTTCAATGTCAACGATGAAGAGTTTCTGTGGTTTGCTGCATGGGGCCGAGGGCAAGTGAGCTGAAACCAGGGCACAGTATGGCAGGCTCTGGCCCAGGCCTGAGGCCAAGGGAGGGAGGCCTGGGGCAGGGTCCCTGGGGCCCAAGAGGGAGAGTGTTTGGCAAGGGTTGCTCAGGAAACTTTGAGTCCTAGCCCGTCGAATACAGCATTATATAAAGAAATGTAATAAATACTTTCTCAATTACCATTGTTCTGCAAAGCTGAATTTTTGGTAGCATAAGAAATACCAAAAAGTGCAATAAGACCCCCACACTAACGGTACAAACGCTCCTGAGGATTTCTGACTGCCAGTCCCAACGAGTACCTGGAAGGTAGGTTGTGTCCCACCCGGAGGAGCTCCACATCCTGTAGTGATATGCAAATACGTGACTGCGATTTGTATTTACTTTTCACAAATACCAAGAAGTCAGGGAGTATTTATTTCCACATCTGATCTAATTTTACCATTGATTTCCATACCGGTACGCAGCAGTGTGTACACTTGCCAGGCACGTTTGGCATTTTCAGTTTATTATTTACTCCCTTCACTTAACCGTATCTTATTATTGTTCCTTCTCCCTCTGCGAGAGCCCAGCGCATCTATGGAGAGGTGGGGCTGCAGGAATGAGAGCCTTTTCCACCACCGCTGTAATCGGCCTCTTTCCCTCTGGATCCTGGCTGTTCGGGGCTGTGGTTTCCTCCGACTCCGGGTCATCCCGCCTCGGTTCCTGTTGCCATTTTAGTTCTGCTTTATTCTCATCTTAGCCTTGGTCATGTGTGTGCTGCGGTCCACGTACTCCTTCTGTTCCCTCCACTGAAGGATCTTCAGCCCGCAGGATCAGACACCTGTGTCCTGCACATAGCATGCAAAACATTCTTTTTTCAACCATTCTGATTGCCACATGCACTCAAACCACTAGCTCCAATGGGTTCATTCTCCTTCTCTTTCTCTCTGCCCGTCCCTGTTTCTCTCTGTCTCTCTGTCTCTGTCTCTCTGCCTCTTTCTGTCTCTCTGTGTCTGTATCTGTCTCTATCTCTGTATCTCTATTTCTCTGTCTCTCTGTTTCTCTGTTTCTGTCTCTGTCTGTATTTATGTCTCTGTCTCTGTCTGTCTGTCTGTCTCTCTCTCTCTCTCTCTCTCTCTGCCTCTCTTTACCCAAAGAAGACATCAATTTCCACCCTCGTGTAGCCACCCGTACTGAATTCTCATTTCAGCTTCAAATACAAAGCAGAGCAAGAACACCACCTCAGGTTTCCTCTTTACAGAGGTGGGATCAAGCCCAGAAGCGTGCACGCCTTAGGACAAGAGCTCCGTCTCCAGCTTTCTCTGCTTTGTTTCATTCGTTTGTTTGTGCCTGTCCTCCATGCAACACCTTCCTACACAAACACATTTTACATAGCCTACAATTCTCATTCTGCTCTAGAGAACAAGAACGTTCTGATGCTATCTTTTATTAGATAATGTGTACCATATGTTGTGTTCTTCTTATATTTCTTCCAGGAGATGCAAAACCACCTACTGTAGCCCTAATTATGGACAAGTCTTAAGAGAGAGCATATTTTCTGTAAGTAACATACAGAAATTTCTCCAAAACACTGTCCCTACTAAATTTATAATCTCAAGTGTGGGACAGGAAGACAACATTAATACTGGAAAAGTACAAATAAGGAGAATCACATTAATTTAGGACAGTGGCAGCAGGCCTGTGGCACGACTGCTGCAGCTGGCTCTTGGGACCATTGACAGCTCTAACGGGTTTGCTAACATTGACTCAGGAAACTGAGGAAAGTTTGAAAAAGAAGGCAACTGGTTATGATGACAAAGAGGAGCAGAGCCTTTAAAAGTTACCATGGCAAGGGCCAGTGACGTAGCTCAGAGGACTGAGTGGCTGCTGAGGCAAGCCCAGGAACTGGGGCTCCATCCCTGGCACCGCATGCCAAGCCAGCCCCATGCCTGTATGTGTCAAGCAGGCTATGAAGACCCAGCGTGGCAGCGCACGCCTGCCATCCCAGCAGCGGGGCGGCTGAAAACAGGAGGATCACTGTGAGTCCAAGCTGTGTAGTGAGATCCTGTACCAAATACATTAAAAAACCTTAAAATAAAAATTATAAATCTAAGATCCACCTATACCTATAGCAAATATATGGATTTACCAGCCAAAGAACTCCGCCGCAGACAGATAGGCGGTGCTTCGAGACATCCTTTCAGGGGTGAACCCCTGCTTTGTCACAGTGCACTCGGCGGAGACCTTCAGACTTGGCCTCAGTTCCAGAGGTAACCTCACTTCAGAGCCCATATTTCAGTGACTCAGCCAGGTGAGGCTACAAAACCCTAAGAGCTTTAGTCATTACCCACTCCAAAGCTCCCTGCCGTGTTCTCCATCTCCAGGGAGCTGTGGGGTACACGTTCCTGATTTCTTACCTAGACAAGCACATTTCATCCGCACATCTCTTCTTATACAGGTTACCCCTTCACAACCACCTTGTCCCCCAAGCTCTGCCTGAACACAGAGAACCCAGAAGCGGTGCAAGGAAGTCCCAGCAGCGGGGACTGATTTCAACTGCAGACATCACCGATGATAAAGCTACAGGCACAGGCAGCTGAAGAACCTCTGCCCAACTAAGTGGCAGCTAATGCTTCACGGGCGATGAGGGCATCCCAGGGAAGATCTTGCATTAAATTAGGTACACAGTAGGTGCTGCAGTTCAGGAAAACACCTCAGAGGTGCAAGGGTAAAAGAGTGGGGTGATGAGGCCAGAAGACATTCATGGTCTAGTTTAAAGATAACAAGCAGCTAACATAGCAAGCAACCAAAACTTAGGCATGAAAGCCTGCATCCTTGGTGGCTGTCTTCAAAGAAGTTCCTATCCCCTTCAGGGGCAGGGAAGATAAAAGCCAAGATCCAGTCCCAAGAAGAGACTAAGAGGATCAATCCCCACGAGCAATAATGTTAAACACTCAACTTGGTATACATGCTTATGGGGTCCTTAAGCCTTGACACAACATGTAGCTGACATTCAGGTAGATTTAAACATACCCAGAGGTGGAAGGTGGATGCTGCAGGTGGGTGTGAGGATATCCCACCCAGAGCATCCCGAGAAGAAGGACCTTCCACAGGAAGAGTGGTCAGCAGACAGATTGCAGCTACTGGCCACTTGGATATCTGTCTGTACTGGACAGAACAGCCGAAAATGAGGAGGGACCTTCCCCGGGTGGCCTGCCTCTAGTGACGGAATAAGAACAGATGAGCAGGGGTCTGGTAGGATGGCTCAGCGGTCTAAAGCGCCTGCTTAGGAAAGCTTGGATGGCTACAGGGACCGCGGTTCGATCCCCGGCACCACATGCTGCGACAGCCCTGCCCTCAGGGCAGGCTGAGCCGGCCATAAAAATAAACAAACAAGCAAACAAAAGTTCGGCAACAAGAATAAAATAAAATAAAAATAAAATTCTTAAAAAAAAAAAAAAAAAAAAAACAGATGGGCAACGCGCTATCAAATCAACTCCCTCTAGCTGCCCCTGCTGGATTTCCGGAAGCTCTGCCAAGCCTGGTCCGCTGTGTCTTTTGCCCAAGGCAGCCAGCTTTTCTCCTTTCTCAGCGGTGTTGGTCCATCATGCATAGGCTGGACCCCACACTCAACTCAGAGCTTCAGGGACGCCGCACTAGAACCCGAGGAGTTCACAGAGAGGACTGTTAGTGCCGACACGGGAGCGCAACTTGGACAGCTCTGCTTTGCTATTGCCTTGGCCTAGAGATTATATTGGATGAAATATTTGATTGGAACTTTTTGAGGTCAGTTTTTATGGTTTTGAGAGAAATACCTTTTTCAGTTTTTATTTCATATTAGTACATGTTTGCAGTATGTAGCGATTACATTCTGGGGGGCGATAGGGGTGGCGGGGCTGCATAATGCCCAGCAATTCCTTTTCACCACCTTCCCTCCTCCCCCTCCCCAGCATCCCCATGTTTTAGAGCCGAGGGTGTACAGGGTGCTCAGGGTCTCACTACTAGGTCAGACTTGTAGTGATCCGCCTTTACAGCCTGCCGAGAGCTGGGATTACAGGCTTGAGCCACGACGTCCTGTCTCAGTTGCTGTCCCAGCATGCCCCAGGGGTGGGGCTGGCACGGCTGGCCCAGGGATTGATCTCCCCGCCCCTTCGCCTGCTTGCAGGTGCTTTAATCTGCTGAACTATTGGGCTGGCCCTGTCCCTTCTCTCGTGAAAATGACCTCCCTCCCTAATTCCGGCTATTTAGTTTTCGTTTTGCTCTTTATTATTATTTCAGGATTCCTAAGCGAAATCATGTGAGGTATAAGCTTGCGAGTCTGGTTTATGTCGCCTGGAGGTGCGTTCATTTCCCCACCAATGATTCATTTTTTTTCTCATGTATAAAAATAACGCATTTCTTATGGCCTAACTGGTAAAACAAAAGAGTATGGCTCAATTATTCATTTCCATTTCCCTGTGACGTTTCCTTATCTTCGGTTCAGTCTTAGCACACATTGCACAAAATAAAAAGAAAACAAAGCAGCACTGCACAGAGATTCACTTGGGTAGCTGAACTAAGCAAGATCCGGTTTGCATTTGTGAAACAGATACTGCTCATGAGGGGGCGGAAACATAGCACGTGCTTATGGCAATAGGCCATTAGCAACAGTTATCATTTCGTAGATGCTCACTGTGGCCACCTTACTTGGGCTGCAATGAAAGAAGCCAGAGAACTGGACAATACTGTTAGGGAGTGAAAATACAGAGTGAGGTTTCTGCGCACCTCCATCATGAGCTCACCGGGGAAGTTAGGAGGAACCGAAAATGCACTGCCAGGAAGGAAAGAGGAACAAGGGAGATGGAGCATCGGAAGCCACATGGACTGCTGTGAGTTGGCTGTGTGGAATCCTTGCCCCCAGGACCCCGAGGTAGGAAAGAGCCTCATGAGTTCTAGGCCAGTCTGGCCTATGTGGTAAATTCAAGCCCATCCTTAACTATGCAGCAAGATGCTGTCTCCGACTAAAAAACAAACAAAACAAAACAAAACAAAACAAACAAAAAAAAAAAAACGGAAGAAAAAGAAAAGAAGAAAAGAAATACAAGAAAAAAACTCAGCAAACAAGGTATTCACTCATCTGAAGTCCTCCAAACTGTCTACAATAATTACAATGCTAACTGGATTATCCAAAGAGAAGGTTTGTAATGCAGTGGGCTAGCACTCAGATTGACGTAGGGAGGGGAGGGGAAATTTGTGCAGCACACATAAGTATCTCTGCTTAGAAATTTTGCTATGCAGAAGGTAGAGAAATGGGACAGTGGGCGACGAGAAAAGGGCAAATCTTTATTAAAGGATGGGCGAACAGAGCCAGGCGTGATCTCTCTAATCTCAAGGTTCAGCCTCGTCAGTCGCGTGGAGACCAGCAAGACCACGCAGTATTGTGCCTCGCTAAGCCAATTTTTTCACATAACCAGCTTTTAACAAGACTTTACTACATAAATGCCATCTAAAAATATTCCTGTTTTCTGTGGAGTACTTTAAATTATGACCCACTCTCTTGTATACCTGCTCGCTTGACATATTCTTTAGCATGGCTCGTGCTTAAACACCCAAGTTAACTTAAAGACTCTTAACTGGTTAAACGCCAGCACTTAACTCTTAAAGTACATTAGCTCCAAACTGAACATTAAGTACAAAGCACTCAAGGCCATTTAAGGGTTTAGTGCCTTCTTACAAAGGTACGACATTTGTGATCCCATAGGATTTTCATTAGCTATTATGGAAATAATCCACAGAACAATGACTCTAATTGGTATTATAAGAAAATGTTTCTCTTTGGACAGCGGATGAATCTAAGCAAAGGTTTAGGCTAAAGGAAAAGCTCCTTTCTTCTCTGTGCCTATTTATTTTTGTTTCTCTCTAGTTATTTATCCAGACATAAGCGGGCACCCAGGAGCACAGGTTATAAGTAATTGACCCTCTCTGTACCTGCATCTGTTTGCTTTTGGAAGCAGGTGAACATCTAAGTACTGACTGCGCCCCTCCCAGCCTAAGCAGACATCTAACTACTGCTTCAGCTGCTGGCAGTAACTGCATTACCACTTACCTTTCCAACTCTCCATCCTGCTGCCCAGAGATGAATTCTAAATGCCCAGGGCTCAAGGTGAAGAGATTGAAGCTAAGGCGAAGTTATCCCAATTTCCACTGAATTTGTATTGTTAACAATTTGACTTTTCAAAGGATTTTGGCGTAAAGCAATCAACCCTGTGCTGGAGCTGGGCAGGGCGGGAGGCTGAGATCGCGGAATCAATACGTCGGAACTTGACTGACAACTCAGGTAATTTGATGCAGGATTTGGAACAACTGCAGATAAATTACTTCACATAGTTGGGAAGGAAAATTGTGTTGAGAAAGAGACTTTCTTCCTGAGAGGAGTGAAGAGAATTGCACAGACAGCGAAGTCATAGCCACAAGCAAAGCTCCTATAAATGTTGCCCCAGTGGCACTGTGTCAGTTCTGATGAATAGCTTTGAATTGTCTGTGGAGTGGGCAGACAGCATTGTGAAACATATGGAAACCAATAATGATATAACTGTCTTCATTTGCAAGTGTGCAACTATAGAATATTTAGCAACGAGTACAGAAAACCACTTAGTCATGCTGAGAAATCCTCAGTATGCAAAAAGTCATGATTTCAACAGTAAATTATGAAGCAAGTCTTTTGGAATTCCATGTGACTCCTGAGTAACCTAGGCAAAAACATCTTACTAAAGTTTATAACGTTAACAATCTTGTGTTTGTATACTAGAGGGACGTCTCTACCAAGTCCCTTGCTGCCTGCTAGATTAACACCATAAAAGCCATTAAATCTGGTTGTTACCAATCCTGCCTAATAAGCAGTAGAATGTGAGAGATTTCATTTCCCCTTTCCATACAAGCATGCTATCCCCTTGAGGAACTATCTTCTCTAATTTGGCCTCCTTTCCCTTATTCAAAGAATTACATATGACACAATGTAGACAAGCCGGAGGCTTTGTCCTGAGCAGAGAGAGAGCACAGGAGGAACTGCAGGCCATCGCCTGCCAGCAGCCAGGACTCGTCTGGAATTCAGCACCCTTCAAACTCACGTTTTACCTTCTGAGACTACTAGAAGTAGATCCTGCTTCCGGGACTCACGTTAATACTCAACACCTCATAACTCCTGTAATCCATTACTTTTGCCAATAAATGTTCTCCTTGCATATTTACAAGGCTGGGAATTGGACACGAGTTCTCATGTATACTAGGCAAGCACTCTACCACTGAGCTAAACCCCAACACCATTCTTTAAATAAATTTAATCAAACCTTTTCTCACACTTGCAATAAAAAGCCCCTCACACTGACCTGTAGGACTGCAATCGACGACTCCTGATGCCGATATTCCGTCACAGCTCTGCCCTATAGTAGTGCCGGGATAACCATGGATCTGTCAGTGTGAGCTCTCGAATGCTTACATTTTTGCTTCTAGCTTCAACCTCTCTTGTACTCTGCATGTGCTGTTTAATGTACTGTGTGTGCAGTAATAAAATGTTTTCTTTTCTTTGACGTACTTCCTTAGCAAAATTGATTGAGGAAGAGTGTAATTTCAAACAGCACTTAGGGGTCATACTAGTACCTCTCTTTTTCACTCGCTGCCTTCGTCCGGTTCTTCCACAAGGTTTCTGACACCTGTGTGAGCACAGGTGTGCAGCACAAATACTTGCATTCCTTGTGTAGGCGGCACATCGCCACGGCTCTCCTCCGGTCCTCTCAACCCCTTCGCCTCCCTCCCCTTCTCCTCCCTTCATCTCTCGATCTCCTTCCAATTAGAGAGAAGCCTACCTTCCTACGTCCTTCTATCGTGCTTCCGTTTATAATTTGCATTTGTCCTATTAAAGAAAACAGGCTGTAATCAAGCTGCAATGTCGTCCACTTTGTTTCACCTAACATTACCGTCTCAAGTGACGTCCATTTGCCGACCAATGACTCCAGCTCGCAGGTCCGTGCGCTGCGTTCTAGCTCCACCACCAGGGCCCGCAATGACGCTCATTTCCTTTCGCAGCAACAGCTGCCTAATGGCTCTGCTCCTAAGTACCCGTCTGCAGTCCGCTCTTCATATATTACCGGCAGAGCAATCAGAATGAAAGAATAATGCAGGACCATGTAGCTTGCTTTAATTACCTGAGTAGAGTCCAGAGATCTTAGGAGAAGGCCCAAACTGCTGAAGCATCCTCTACCACAAGTAGTCTAGGCCTTCACTCAAATTTTACTTCACACAACATTTGTATTTGGGGGCCAGAGAGGTAGCTCAGTAGAATAAGAGCTGGGCTGCTAAGCACAAGGTCCTGAGTTCAATCCCTGGTACTGGAAAAATAAATTATATTTGATGTAGAATGTCTTCTACTGTCTAGAAGGAGCTGCGCTCCACCTCCCAGGGCCTTTCCACCTGCCACTGCAGCTCTTGGCTTATAGTATTTTACCACAGCTTTTTTTTTTCTAGTAAAATCTTAAAAAGTGAAAAGTTAGACATCATGTTCCAAGAAAACATCTCTGACTTTTGCCGACTTAGACAAATTCCATGAATATTCTTTCTCTGAAGTTGTTTTTCATGACACTAGTTGTCTTCATCGTATTTTCATTTTTCAAACTAAAAGGCAAACTAAGCAATATCCCATGTTAAAGAATTCACACAAGCCAGAATGAGGATCTCTACTCAGAAAAGAAGACATGCTAGGTGCTCAGGCAGGCGCTCCGAAGTGGCACCTTGCTCTACAGGCTAAGAAGAAAGTTGCAGCAATTCACTGTCCAACACGAACAGCTTGGGATTTTGGTTGGGTATTGCTCATCTTATAAGTTCCACTTGGGACAGCATAATAAACAAGAACCAGGGATGCTCTGAGTTATTTACTTCTGCAAAAGAGCCTGTTCTCCAAGAATGAAGTTGAAGTAGTTAGAGGTTAAAATAAATTCAGTCATAAGATTTGAAACCTAGGGGTTGCAGAGATAGCTTGGTGATCTAAGCACCTGTCTGGCAAGCACAAAAATCTGAGATCAATCCTTGGCTTACCTGAGCAGCCACTGAAACCTAGCTTGCTGGCACATGCCTGTAATCCAGGTGCTAGGGAAGCTGAGACAGGAGGATCACAAAAAATCTGAACTAAATAGCAAGAGCGTATATCACAGTAATTAATCAGTTAATTAATTAACTTAAAAAGGTTTTTTTAAAAAAGAAAAGATTTGAAATCTAGGAGACCATCGTTGCTGTCCAGCAGCCTGCATCTGCCAGGCTGACAGTCGCTGAGCCTCTTTGTTTACACCTTCATGTCCTAAGATTATTTGGCTGAGACTCTTGCCAAATAAGTCCAAAGAAGTCGAAAGATCTAACGTGCACAAAAGTAGGCACCAAGTCATTTCCATCATCATTTTTCTAACACTGTGAAATCTGACATAAGTCAGATACATCGTACTAGTAAGATCATTCTTCAGAAAGCAAATTTTCTTGAAAACAATAACTATGCTGTTTAGCACATATGATCAAAAATACTTGTTAATGGATCTTCTACTTGGATTTGGTAATGGAACTTCACACCTTGACCAGTAACGAAGGCTCTCAACACTGTCTTTCTGCTCAACATCACATAAACATTTCAGCCACCATATGTTCTATAACATTGTGAGAGATATCAGAATTCTTTTGTTTTATCCCACTTAGTGAGCCAGAAATAAGTCAAACACACAAGCTCAAATATTATTTGAGTTCTCTTATGTGTGAAACTCAAAGTCTACATTAAAGAGCAAAATAAAATGTATTTGGAAACAGAAAGATAGCTCTGTTGCAAACGAGTACCAAGAGAATGGGGGAGAAGGGAAGAGAAGGGAAAAGAAGGGAAGGGAAGGGAAAGGGAAGGGGAGGGAAGGGGAGTGGAGGGGAGGGGAGCGGAGAGGAGAGGAGGGAAGGGAAGGGAAAGGAAGGGGAGGGGAGGAGAGGGGAGGGGAAGGAAGGGAAGGGAAGGGAAGGGAAGGGAAGGGAAGGGAAGGGGAAGAGGATGAGGAAAATAATTAGCATGAGTCCTATACCTGCGTCATCTCCACCAGGACGGCAATCATGGTTTACTGCACACACATACTGAAAACAAAGCCATTCCTTGGTATACTTTACACTGGCTTGACAAAAAATATTTTGAAAATCAAAATATTTTGAAGATAACTAGCTCCAGTAAAACAATGAACTTTTCCATTAGAAGACTACTTAGTTTTTAAAAATTTAGGTGCAGATGCATCAGTGATATATCCCTCCTACCCCAGTTGCTATCATACGTATGTCTCTGCTGTTCTGGTTGCAATCCCGAAGCACGGATCTGGACTCGGAGCTCAGAACCTCATCCGTGGTCCTCCCAGGGACCCCCATGCTTGAGGGTCCTCTTTGATCTCTTCTCAATTTTTTCTAAATTTTGCCCTGGTCCCCTATCATTATCTACCGGTTGCAATTGTTTCTGTTGAAGATTGGTCACTTTTCCAGGAATTGGTAGTAATGTCATTTATACAGCAACATTTGTCCTTTGATAACATTGAATCTCACTATACCTCATGAATATTCAAAACCTAAAACTGGGTATCTAAATCAGAAGGACTTACATTGCTGTGCTAAGATTAGGAAATATACTTTTTTATTTTTTGTGTTTCCATATATGTTTGTCTATGAATAAGCATTTGTGTGCAAAGTAGCTACAATGTGAGCCAGATCATACTCCTATCCTTGTCAACTAAAAGTACTTCTGACTACTTTCTTCTCAAACCTTGGATAAAACAGAATGCCAACATATGCCTACTTTTTTACAACTTAAATATTAAAATGTGTCATGGATAATCAATTTTACAGAGCTACACGTATTTTGGGGTTCAGTAGTCATTATAACTGATCTAGCTGGTAGTGATAGTCCCCAACCAGCCATAACTGCATTAGAGGTTACCTTCCTGGGGTGACTTTGAATCACAGGATACATTCTTAGAGAACATATTCACTAGATACTCCATTACATGGAGTATTTGTCTATGCTGTTGCTTAGCAACGGCAACATTAGTGTACCCTTCATTGCTTAATGCCTACTTATCAATAAAAAAGACAACCCATTCACATGTCAAGTTTTGATCAGCAATGTGTAGGAGTTATCTCTCAAGTGTGATTACAAAGAAGCTTTCTTCCCCAAATGCTTAACTGTGCTGGACTGGGCACAATGGAAAAACACGAAGAAAATGATAGCATGGTCTCTCACTTTCTAATCAGTTGTCAATCAGGAGTAATCAATAGCAATGCTGGTGCTTTGTGGAGTAGGCTTCAAGGCACAGGTAAGGTCTGTGTGAACGAGGTTCCAGTTATCTGTATCAGAGAGGAGGAAATGCTCCCTGGAGGAGAAGGACCATGGGGTGTCCTGAGGCGCTTCTCCTGTAAATCACAGAAGCTACGACTTCTTGGCCCTGCCCTGGTCATTGTCCTTGCTCTCTCAGGTAAGGTAAATGGACGAGGACTACGTTGAGCAGGAAGGTTTGCAATTAAAATAGAAGAGAGCAGAAGCTATTTTCTCAGCAGATACTCAAATGTTTATCTTTTACATTGTTTCCAAGCATAAGATCCTTATTCCTAGTATTTGAGGTATTTTATATGGCTACAGTTCTGCCATGAAATATTTTATAATTTTTTCCTGAAGAAAGAAATAAAACCAATTTAAAAAGTTGACAAATACACAGATAATTCATATCTCATGCACATTTTCATCCCCCATCTAAATCATGCCAACTTTGCAAGCCAACACTATATTCCTTTTAGAAACTTAACGGAGCTTGAATTGATTTTCAGTATAATTGGTGCGTGCTCTAGCAAGGAGGACCAAGGCAGACGTCTCCCAGTTGGTTAACCAAGCCTGCAGACTCACTCGCTGAGCAAAGAGAATCCTTACCCTCTGCTCTGAGAGCTCAGGGTCCCATCGTGGGGCAGCCTGGAGGGCTTTGTGTGCTCCTTCTCTTCCTTGGCCTCTTAGAAAGAGAGAAAACACTTTCATGCGCATTCTGATTGATTTGAAAGATTGAGGCTGACTCCTACCAGAAACAAGAGAATATAGCTTTAATTAGCTCTTAAGTTTACACCAGAGACAACGCAGGATTTTCTTCAGAAGCATTATTTTCTTCTTTTTTAAAAAAATGTGTTTAGTACAGGGTATAAAGGGTCTGCAGGGTCTCACTACATAGTTCAGACTCAAAGTGACGATGCTCCTGTTTTTGGCCTCCCAAGCACTGGAATTACGGGTGTGTACCACCACGCTGAGTCTCCATCTCAGCGTGCCCAGGGCTAGGGCCTGCACAGCACACCACACCACTCAGGGGATCAAGTCTCCACCGCTGCATCTGCCTAAGCAGGCTCTTTAGTCTGTTGAGGTGTCTGGCCAGCCCTAGGAACATTATTTTAAAACTTCCTGGCAACAAGGAGCCAAATGCTGAAGATTCTGGTGAAGAAGACACAGATCCTTGGAAGAGATGCAGAAGAAACCGAGGAGTCCTGGACGGCAAGTGACAAGGGGAAAAATAGCTAACGCCGGGGAGAAAATATTTCCAAATGCCATGTGATCTGGCTGCACGCTGAAGGGTGAGGATGTTAAAATAAAAGGGGTGGTGGTGGCTTGTATCATAAATTCTCTGTGTGCTTTCTTTTCTTGTGAAAAATAAGGTTGGGCTATTTTTTTTTTTTTTTTTTTTTTTTTCCTCTTCAGCTTACGGATTGTTCTTTCAAAGACCTTTAAATGTGGAAGACACAGCAAAGCAGTTTGAAAAAGCACAGTCCTGGAACATGTTTAATTTTTTTTTTCTCATGCTTTCAGTCTTGAATCCCCCCTCCCCTTTTTTTGCCTCCCTATGGCGATTCCATTGCCTCTTTTATAGTAAATCAAGGATTATATCTGAAGGCCACAGCAGAACACAGTAAAGCCATTAAATGGAAAGAAAAATACTAGTTTCACTTTCAGTCTTTTTTTTTTTTTTTTTTACATTTCTGCAGTTATCTATCATAAAATCTATACCAGAATCTATACTTTCACTAATATATAAAGGACTAATTTTTTTAAAGAGGTGGCAAATTCCTGTTGCTAATCAGCTTACTGCACATGTCTTCCCGCCCCTCACAATTCCTGTGTGGTAGAATTTTACTTAGAAGCTGTACTAAGTAATAAAATCTTTATTGTTGATTTTAACTACAATAATCATTATGACTAAAATAGCTGGGCATAAATAGAATGGGCACTAGCAGCTCAACATTTTATGGACAGATTCTAACACAGCATCTTTCCAAGAAACAGTAGATGTTCAAATTACTTTCTAATATAGCAAATACCAATTCATAAAAACCTGGAGAGCGGAGAAAGGAAACGGGAAACACCGTCTGCCCTGTGTCTAGAGGGTCGTTGTTCTGCCCCCTCTTGCCAAGAAGAGAGGCGGACTGACAAAAGTGCCTCCCAAAGCCGCCATGAGTATGTAAATGCTTTTGGAGGCTTCCCAAAGATTTTAACCAAATATGCAAACCACAACAAATGCTCCCCACGGAGCCATGGAGCAGGCTGCAGTTCCACATTGTAAACGGAAGCCAAATCACACGCCTATGTAAAATGACTGGCATGGCAGAAAAACAAGTTATGTGTTTAATAAGCAATCTCAAGCTTCTAATGCAGTGAAGCCCACTTGTAATTTCTGTCATAGTTCTTTCCCTCGAAACACTGTTCATTTTTAAAGCGCTCTACAACACGTTTATAGAAATCAACTTAGCCAATATAACATCGCTCCAATTTTCTTGGGCCATTCCTTTAAAAAATTGTACTTCCACTGACGAATATTTGTCATATCGAAATGCATGAAATATGGCTGTACTGAACTCCAGAAAGCATGGTCTCACTTATGAAATATGCATGTTAAAGGAAGGACCTCGCAGTGTGTGTTTATATTCCACACAGGCCTGCTTTCCGTCTTTTCCAACCTGTGGGATATGTTTTCAAACAAAAGGCTATTTTCATCTGTCCTTTGTCTACCACAAAGATGCTATTATAGATCCCATACTGATATCCACTAACCTCTGATTCTGTCTGCCCTCATGAAGTAGCCAACCGGGTATTTTTTGCCAATTAAACATAAGGCTATCAATAAAAATTCAACATTGAATATGACATTCTATTTTAAAACACCCCCCTTTAAGTTTCCACCAGCAAATCAAAGCTATCCGTTCGAAGATGAAGCTATCAATGGTTGCCTCCAGCAAACTCGATGCACTGGGCCTCCTCTCCTAGACCATTCGATGAATTCCTATGGCATTCGCTTTTATGTAAACAGATAATTATGTAATTCTATTTGTAAATGTGTTTTCATGTGTCCAGCTCCTCAGAATATATTTCATTTCAACAGGCATCCAGACACACTGTTGCCTAGCAGACGCTGATAATTAATTTCCCTCTGGGAAAATATTATTAGAAATGTTTTCTCTAACCAACTTTGATTGAAAAGAAAGAATAACTTTTTTCCAGCTTTTGCACATAGGCTTGGGTTTTTGGTGCATTTTGGATTTATTTTTAACATTGGCTGTTTGAGCCAAAAATGATCATCTTCCTGAGGAGTTCTCTGCTCTTTTACTGGTTAGCTATAGAACGAGGGGCCACATGACGGAGGGTGCTGGGAGGGTTACAAGTCCCAGTAACTAATGACTATTTTTATCACAGAGAATACAGACTGGCTTCTCCCCTCTCTCTGAAGCTTGGTGTAAGCCTCAGCACAATGTAACTGGCTAAATGGAGCCGAAAAGGAGATGGGGAACACAAGGCCGCCTCCATGAGCCCGCCTGGCACTAACGTGGAACGCTAGACGCCCTTCAGTAAGGCTGTGGCTAAGACTCAGCGTCGGCAGCTGCCTGACGCTCCTGGGAAGCCCACATCACTGCCTATAAACTTAAACAGGGCTCAAATGCTTTCAATAGTTACATTTATGAGACTGATTTACCGTTGTAAAGCATTTGTGTCTCAGCCTGTTGGCTCTTAATCGGGTGTTTTCTCCAATTAGGAGTAATCACAGACTGTGTGCTTACATCAGTTTTTATTCTGACCACTGAGTGCTTGTAATGTGCTCCCAACCCTCTCGAGATGAACAAATGGTTTTACTTTCTCAGTTTGGTTATTAAAAATCCCACTCTCTTGTAAATCATAATGTGCTAATAATAAGTCTGGGGACTCAATTGGGAAAATGAAAAAGGCCTCTCACGTCCATGAATGCATGGCTAAGTGAGACCACAATAGGTGCTGGGGAATGCGCTTATTTTAAATTTGTGACCATGCCCTCAAAAGCCTGCATAGACTTGCAAAGTCTCAATGAAATAAGCTCCTGCTCCGTGTATACCATATGGCTGAAAAGAATGCTTGAAACAAGAAGCAAACAAAGGCAGAGGCTGGGCCTACCTTCTAGGAGATTCTATGACAAGTCCCACTTAGTTTCAGCAATCTGTTTAAACAGTGTGCAATTGTGTTCTTGTTTTCCCTACCAGAACTGACAGCACCCTTCATAAATATGAAGGTCTCAAAAAATATGATCCTGAAAACAAAAAATATGATCCTGGAATTCTGATAGGCACTTTGAAGTAGCTTCTCAGAGCCGCTCTTCCCCAACTGGCTTCCTAAGGTACTGGTCAGTTCCTCTCTTTTCGTAAACTTTTAGCACGTGATTTTTTAATGAGAGTGATTATGACGGCAGAGTATGAGAGAGTGGAGGAACGTGTAGTTAGGAGAGGAGGATATACCCCAGGGCATGAAGAAGATAAGCCCAAGGACGAACACAGAACAAGTCGGGGGAAAAAATGAAGGTGGCTCCCTGCCCTTCCTGGAAGTCTGTCAGCCTGGATGCTCCACAGGAGCTAGTCCAACTTGGATGGTGGATGTTGTCAACTGTTTCAAGTGAACAGCATATGGATTCTTTTCTAATTGAATAACTGATTGTGTCTCCATTCTACAGCATCTTTCATGCAGGATCTGGTTAAACTGCTGGTCCTCCATCTCTAGCAAAGGTGGGGGGGCATTAAGTTTGTGACTAGGGCAAGGCCGTGGTGGCGCATGCCAGTGATCCCAGAACTTTGGAGGCTAAAGCAGAAGAGTGAGTGTAAGTTCAAAGCCAGCTTGAACTATATTGTGAAGCTGCCCTGAAAAGACCAAA
>PVJA010004906.1:0-82584 GCA_004027025.1 Myocastor coypus | reverse complement strand
GCTTACCCGCAGCGGGTGCGCAGGCTCAGCTCCCAGCGGTGGGGTTTGGGCTGGGCTGGGACAGGAAGTTAGTCGCGGGAACGCAGAGGCGGGGCAGAGGGGCGCAGGGGCTTACCCGCGGCGGGTGCGCAGGATCAGCTCCCAGTGGTGGGCTCCCATATTTTTATATCATTTGTACAGACTCGTTCTTTCTCAATGATGCCTATTAGTCTTACATTGTTCATCTTTGCATCATCTTGCAGATGTTGAATTATTTTTTCTTGTATCCTAGTTATTATTAAGAGATCTTTTCTTACCTCTTCACTAGCTGCAATGGTATCTTTAAGGTCTGAAAGTACATTTTCACTTTTATTGAAATGATTTTGCCAGCTTGTAACTGAGGTTTTAAGTTCCTGGATAGCACTTTGAATCTGCTTCATACATTTTGTTTCCTTCCTATATTGCTCATTCAAGGATTCCATCATTTTTCTATTCTCCTCAATTTTTTATAATTGTCTTTAGAAGCAATTGGTACTTCTTTTATTATAGGTGATATTTCCTTTTTTACTTCAGAAATTATTTCTGATCTGATTTCCTCTATGCCTTACTGCAGTTGTTTCTTTATTTCGGATGCTATTATTTCAGAGATTGCAGGTGCGTGATTTACAACTTCTTCTAGGCTATTGTCTCCTGTATTTGTTCTGGCTGGTCTTGGGGCCTGAGAGCACATTTTGCTCCTTCTCTTTGTCATTGTGTATAGCCCTGCCTTCTGACTTTTGGTGTAGAGCTTTGGTAGTGTTCTTATCTTAGTACCAGGTCAGGATCTACCAAGTTCAACGTCATCCAGGTGGGTGTGGCTTGAGTCTGGCTGCTGAGTTCCACTTTTTCCTGCTGTAGCCCTTGGAGGCAAACCTGCTGTACCACTCAGGCAAGATGTTCCGCTCCTGGATCAGCTGGGTAAGTCTTGCCTCTAGTCTCTCTGCAGGGAGTTTTGCAGCAGTTTTCCAGACTGGGTGCGTGGGGCTTGATTGCTGGGTCAAATGAGTTTCTGGCTGGCTCAAGGTGGTCTGGCTGGGCCTGGTTGCTATGTGGAATGAGTTTCTGGAGGGCCCTGGGTGGGTTACATCACATACCAGGCTTCGTTGATGGGTCAAATGAGATTCTGGCTGCCCCAGGGTGGTCTCACTCCCATGCTGGGCCTGGTTGCTGTGTTGAATGAATTTCCGGCTGGCCTTCTTTTTCTTTTTTATTTTTTTTCATTGATTGATTAATTGATTGTATTAATACAATGCACATCACTATCTTTATAGTAGTTATTCTGAGTACAAGATGCAGACATAACAACTTTTCTAAACACTGTTGGTACAAATATTTCTTCTCGCTGAGCTAACAGAAAGTAGTTATATACATAGTCCGATATTCCATAATAGTAGTGAGTTAGCAGAACTGGCAATGTTGGAAGCTGTTGACTTGAGCCTTTTACAGCTCAGCATACTAATCTGGTTTTACTTTTTCTACCTCATGGCTATACGTTTTTGCTGGATGGTTAAGGCTGTGTTAAAGCAAGACCTACATATAACACAACACGTAATTTTTGTATCTGACAAGGTCAGCCAAATCCCCTCAGGATTTACCTTGAAACCATGTACAATGCTTTGCAGAACTTTTGTCAGTGTAAGCCACCTGGATGAATCATGGCCATTGCTTGACCAGTTTGCTCTCTGTGAAAGCCTGAGAGAATGTTTTCTCTTAAAGTGACTCTCCTTAGGCCCACTGTACATCATCAGTCCCATAATTCCTCTGTGACCCCATAATTCCTCTGTGGCCCCATAATACCTCTGTGGTCCCATAATTCCTCTGTGGCCCCATAATGCTTACTTTGCTTTTCAATGCAGTTCCCACTATGCCTTTATGCTCTTGTCCTATTGAGCACGCTGGGCAAGAGCTGATATAGGGGCCAGAAAAAGCAGTGGGCAGGTCATACCTTGGGGAACCTGCAGCCCATGTGCTGTCACAGATGCATCTGCCTGCCCCCTTTATCTATGGTCTTCATTTTAATTTGTTTTTAATTGCCTATTTAACACACCTAGCAATTACGGTGAAATGGCTCTTTGACAAATGCGAGCGCTTTTAAATTACTGCTAATTGCTTTTGTTAATTAAGAGCAATGCTTTATATTGTGTTATTGGTATTCTCCTATATAAAACTGGATTAATGACTTCCAATCAGTCGTGCTACAAAGACCTGCTTTGCAGGTGCTGGGATTTCAGGGAAAGCTGCTCCCACAGATCCTGAACACAGCTAGAGCCTCAGGCAGACAGGAGAGGCAGGTAGGAGGCTGTGGGAGGATGAAGGTGCAGCTGGCCATGCCCACTGCTTAGGATTTCACCCCGATCCCAGTAGAGGCTTTGGGGTGCTCTAGGTATGTAAGTGTGATGGGTCTTGACCTGTGCATGCACCTAGGAACATACCACTACAGCCCAGGTGACACACACGCCTGAGGCCTCTAAACTTTCCTTCTGGCCCTTTCCATGTTGCAGTGAGGACGAACTTGCGGTGTGCATTCTTAACAATTTTTAAGTGCATGCTAGGCTCTGCTGAGTGAGCTCCATAGAACATCCTTATCTTGCATAGCTGGAGCTCTGCACCTATTGAGAATCAAATCTCTTTCTCCCCTCTCTGCTGTCTGGAAGCCAACATCCCTCCAGTGTTTGCATTGTGAGTCAGACTATGATAGATGCTTCGTGCACATGGAACCCTGCAGGACTCATTCTTTTGTGTGTGGCCCATTTGACTCAGTCCCCAAATTTCATTGAAATGGTCCCAAGCAAATGGCCAGGTGGACTAATGTTCGATCTTATCAGCTACTGAATGAAGAGTGCGGAGGATACTTTTGCTTCTTGGCTGCTGTGAATGATGCGTATGTATCCTTAAGACCTGATTTCAACTCTTTTGGATGAATACCCAGGGGTGGGATTGCTGGACAAAATGGTAGTTGTATTTTTAAGTTGTCAAGGGGTCCCCAGGTCCCGAGTATTAAACACTTGTTAAGTCTCTGACTCTTAAGATGTCTTGATGCCCTGAAATCTTGTGGAGCAGATGAAGAGAGGGCCTGGTCCTTCCAGTACTGGTCAATTTGTATAGATGACAAAGACTATGACCCCAGAGCATGGCTGTGGGCTCCAGCCCTCACAGAGGGGATCAGGGTAGAGAGAGGACAGAATAAAAAGAAAGAGGGGGTCAGGAGGTCTGGATTGCTGGTCCAGCAATGAGTTTATTTGGCTTGAAGCTTATGCACAGGAAGTCTTGATCATGTCCCTGACATTTGTCCTGGTGAATCTTAAGTCTTCCTATTTTTCTGGGGCAGAATGGATTGCCAAGGCCACCCTGATAAACAGAAGACGGCACGATGGAGCAGTGAGTCTGCAGTTGGGCCCTTTACCCAAACCGTGGGCCAAGGAAGTGGTGCACGTTGCCACGTGCTGCTTCCCTATCAGAGTGTCTCTTCGGTGAGGTCAAGCCCTTCCAGAGTCTGGCCTTTAGCACAAGACTTGCCTGTTGCCTCAGTGTAGCTATAGAATGTCCCTGAGGTTTGTGTGCTACGTCGAGGTGATGCTGTTGGGAAGTCCTGTGGGCCTTGGAGGGCTGAGCTCAAGTGCGAGGTCTTTAGGTCACCGAGATGTGTCCTTGAAGGGGACTGTGGGGCTCTGGCTCCCCTCCTCTTGCTTTTTCTTCTTGTAAGAAGAGCAGTTTGCTCCACCACATACCTGTGCTATGGTGTGCTGTGCCGGTGCAGACCCTAAATTGTAAAAGATTTAAATCCTCACTTTAGTGTTTTGATATTTACCATGACTGGCATGTGCTATTTGGTGTTGTACTTGTCTCCCCTACCAAGACAAGAAAGTTTTGTACGGCTGGGAATGTAGCACAGTGGTACAAAGTGCTTGCCTGGCAAGATTCCTGGTATACACAAGTGAACAAACAAAGCTTAGTGGCAGTAGCTTGTAGGACAAGAAGAGCGGAGCAAACCCGGAGGAGAAACGCTTTCCAGACGCAGGAGCATGATGACTTGTTATTATGATGTACCTCACGCTTGGACCTTGAGCAGATTTGCTGGGGGAACGTGATAAAAACCTGGTGCCTGAGTCTAGTGCTCAGTAGCCTTTGCGGATGCCTGCGGT
Organism: Myocastor coypus; assembly: GCA_004027025.1. Lineage (NCBI taxonomy): Eukaryota > Metazoa > Chordata > Mammalia > Rodentia > Myocastoridae > Myocastor > Myocastor coypus. The sequence continues at coordinate 78,424 of PVJA010004906.1, read as the reverse complement.
GAGCTCTGTCATCTCCATTTTTCTTAAGGGTCTTAGCGAATCCCGGCATTCACCTACATGGGTTGTACAACAGTGCTTTTCAGAACCGCATCCCGAACGCTCTGGTGATGGAAGTTGGTGTCTAGCGATGGGCTGTCGCCCTACTGGGCTGCTTCTTTTCACTTTTCACTGAAAACTGCAGCGGACATTAAGGCTGATGCAGCATCCTGGAGCTCAAATTGGAAATTAATAATTCTGTTCAATAACCCAATTAATCAATTCTGTAATAGACTACATATTTTAATAAGTGTTAACAGCTTTTGTTGTGTTGGTCGACAACTTTGGAATCCTATACCCTTATCAAATAACTGGTCCCAGGACTGACACGATTCACGCTGGACCGATGTAGCTGGGAATGGCCTGTGTGTGATAACTCAGCTGTATGCTGAAGACTTTCAAGCCACAGGTAAAATTATCTGAAAGAATGGAATCACTCAAGGAAGTATAATTAAGGAGAGAGTTTTGAATTATAGTCATTGATTTTTGGAACTCGGCATCTGTTAGAGTAAAAAAAAAAAAAAAAAAAGGCTTTAAGTATTTTTGAAAGAGGATTAGGAAGGATTTGCATTTGTTTAATGTGAACGGGAATTCTGCAAGTTGCCCAAAATGTCACCACTATAGACTTAATCCTTTCATTTAAATTGCAGCCTCTGCTGAGTCTGACACAGCTAACGTGGTGTGCAGTAGCAGCCTGATGACACGTTAGAGGTGTTGTGGTGGGGTGAAAAGGTTACCATGGTTAAGGTGGAAAGAGAGGCTGTCACTGACACTGTGACCTTGGCCACGTCCTCTGACCTTGCTGCATGGGCGCAGAGTGGCGCTGAGCCCTGGTCATGGTGGGGAAGCATCACTCAGTCTTTCTTCCCAACCACTTCTCTCCACAGCCCCGACAAAAGCAGGTCACTGTCACACACCAGAAGTGGCAAACTTCCGTGAAAGGGGATGCCCGGTTGGTTTCCAAGAGCTACCCTTGGGACAGGGCTCTGGATTGGTCAGTGTAGAGCACTGGCATCAGGAACACTCAGAGACAGGCCAGTGTGGCACACCCTGGCGGGATGCTGCCCACAGTGACACCTGTGGAAGGGTGAAGGCAGGTGGACAGACGCCACGCTGGCATGGATCCAGCCTCCAGTGGGCTCCAGCCAGCCCTTGGGAGCTCTGGGACCCACAGCATTTTCAGGGTGGCCCCTGAAAAAGTCATGCTATACCAAACTATCGCTGCTCCACACCCGCCTCTGCCACCCAAGACCGACTTTTGTGGGAAGCCTGTGTTAAGGGTCTGTCACTGTCATCTTCATGTGCAGGTGACTTGCAGAAAGGCTGGAGGCTAAGGATGTTGGGCCGTGTCCCTTAGAGTGCTGGAGGGATGGATCCTTCAGTCTCGGGTGCACTCTGGGGCCCAGTGTGGTAGGTGTCGTCATGCTGTGGCCACTACCACTTGCTAAGCCATCCGTTGTGGGGAAAATGGGTATCTGGGAGGGGGTTCTTACTGATGGCAAGCCTTTCAGGGCTTTCAAGGATACAGATAGTCCGCTGCCGTCCACGTGCCGTGGTTTGCTGCCACTGAGTTGAGCGCTTGGGAAGAACACCTGAAAGAACCCGGTATGCCTGAGGGAGGAAGCCACTCCCATTCTCAGGAGTCCCTACAGGAATGAGTGGCTTCTGTCCTAATCATCACTGCACTGAACTGCGCCACTGCCCTGGCTGGCGCTGCCCAGGCTCATGGGTCTCTGGGTCCTGCAGCTGCCGCAGGTGCTGCCGCGTTTCACTGCCATCCTGCTGCTTGCAGGTGTTGTGTGATGCAGCTGGAGCAGGCGATCCCCAGGCGAACGAGCTGCTCTGAATACCGCAAGATGTGTAATTCGCTTGAGTACCAGCTGTAGGTAGAGGAGTTTGAAGAAACCGATTCCTAGGTGTTGGGGTTGACCAACCTGTTAGGTAAAGAACCTGTTCTCCTTCCCTTTGGACACAGCCGCTGTGTGGAGCTGCGGAGGGCAGAGACACCCGCCACTTCACCCATGCTGTCACTGCCTGCCATCATGTCCCCTTAGCACTGACTCAAGGCAGAGAAATTTAGGCAGGTGGGGAGTATAATAAAACGCAAGCTCGGACTCAGGGCAAGAACAGGTGAGAGTGAAAGTACATTCCCTAACTTCAGAAGCTTTTGTCAGTCCTTGTCTGCAGGGCCTGGTGGCCGCACCCACCGTGGGGGTTGGCACAGGTCCACGGCATGTCAAATTCTTCCCTCCCTCCTGTCCGTGGATCCACTACCCATTTGCATAAGCTCTCGCTCTATTTCTTATCCATCTTTTAGTTTTCCCCTTTGATTTGTTTATACTTTGGGTTCTTCATATAAAAGAAACCATGCAGAATTGAGGCTTGGGCGTCTGATTTATCTCACTTAATGTGTGGTCTCAAATCCTACAAATGAGTCACTTTTCTTTCTCCTTGTGGCACTATAGTACTTTTTTGTGTGCATCCTTGATGAGCATAATGACTTAGGGAGGTGCTTATGAAGGAACATTAAACAAGAAGCAGGAGGAACTGCGGTGGCATTTCACGATGTAGCACTCCTGGTGTCGACTCTGCACGAGGGGTCCCCAGGACCTGGTACATGCCACGGTAGCCCCAAGTAAGGGCTGCCTTGTCAGCCTCTGAGTCTGTCCCGTGGGTCTGGAGACACTTTCCCATGGTCACACAGCCTGTTTTCTCTTTTGAAACGTTTACCACTGGCTCTCCGTGACGGATTCCGTGTCTTTGTAAGTCGTGGCCCCTAACAGCTCCTGCTGCCGAGGGAAATAAAGAGAACTGTGGCACTCAGGGAAGACAACGTTCTGAGAAGGTCTGACCCAAGGCTCACAAGGTCAGAATGCCAGGTTCAGTAATGACTTAGCAGAGTGACGGGACAGGACCGCCATGCTCCCTGTGCATAAATGACCACGAGCAGTGTGAGAACTTGCTGCATTGTGGGAGGGCAAAGCTTGCTCAGGGGAAGGGGGACGTCGATGACATTTGTGAAAGTGGCTGGCTGCAGACGCGCACCAAGTTGAGTCCTTGCACATGAAACGGGGACAATCTGCCAGAGTCCCAGGGGTCTGTGCGAGCCGTCCTGAGGAACTTCAGGTAACAGTGCTACTCTGCAGCCCGTTGTTTAGCATGGGGGTGGCATTCCATCTCGGCTGTCAGCCAGACTGGCTTGAGAGCTACCCGGATGTTGAGCAAAGCTCACCTCTGCCTGTGGCTGGGTGGGCCCCTGAGGGGTGCCCTTTTGGGCCCCCATCTGGGCTCCGGCTACTTCCTCTGCTCTCTCTCTGCCTCTCTGCTTCCTGGCCGCCACAAGTGGTGCAGCCTTTCTCCGCCATGGCCTCCACCGCGACGCTCCTGTCTTGCAGCCCACTAACCACAGGCTGAAGCTTCTGCAACAGCAAACTGAGGTAGACCCTCTCTCCTCTAAGTTGACTGAGTGGCTTTGTTCATTGCTGAAACAAACATACCCGATACCTAGAATTGAAGGTGAAAAGCTTTATTTTGGCTTACGGTTTACAGAAGGCTCAGCCCGTAGCTGGCTGGTTGGCTCCACGGCAGGATGGCACAGAAGGACATCCCAGCAGGCAGGAGGCAGCGATAGGCAAGCAGCGAAACATTAGGGGCTGCAGCAGCGGGTGGGGGCGGTAGCCCCCTTCCTGTTCCTCGTGTTCCATCCCAGCTACCTGCCCTTAGGAGGGTTAGCACTCCTACTTGGGGTGCGGCACCCTTAATCCTAGCATCACATCCTTACTCCTAGCACCACGCACCCTAGATGCTGCCACCTCTGAAAATCTCCACCTATGACGGCAGGGGGCTGTGGGGACATCTCCACAGAAGTCACATGACTAACTTTCTCAGCTACCTGGCCACAGTGGTGAAAAGTCAGCTAATGCAATAAGGGAGTAGGAGGGAGGCCCTGCCACAGGAGCCTGGGAGACGCTCTGGCAGGGTAGACCACAGAAAAGGCTTGGGCACGGAGGGCGAGGCCATGGAATCCAGGGACTCTTCAATTTGGGGCCATGGGAAACCCTTCTTTATTGAAGTCTTAAGTCTTAGCTTGTTGCATCTAGTGGGCCAGGGTGCTATTTGTGGACTTGGGGACTGGTGAAGCGCATTAATCATGAGAGGTGATTTTAATGTTCATGAGTGATTTGCAGTGTTTCATTTGCCTGCGTAGACTGCACACGCACACACACAGACAACGGCACAGAGAGATAAAGGCAGCCAAGTCCAGGGGGAGCAAAAAGAGATAAAGAGGAGAGACATTTGCCCAGCATGGATTCAGAGAATTTCTCTTCTGCTCAGGACAAGACCTCAGCGCCACGCTGGCTTTCCTGCGTTTGCTGCGAGGCTGGACCCAGCCCCGGGGGCAGCTGCTTCTGAATGTGAGCATCACATTCTGGGACCTGGGGAAGGGAGGAACTCCACAAGAGGCTCTGCGCTCTCTGTGCTTCGCAGCCAGGGTGGCTGCTGACCTGCAGGGCAGGGAGGGGACAAGCTCAGTTCTCTCGCTGGACAGAGGGGCAGTGGCAGGGATGCAGGGCCATAGAGCATTGCGGGGATTGGGAGAGGAAGGGTCTTAGTAGACAAGGGCTCAGTAGGCCCCCTGCCAGCGCTGTTGCTGGAGAGGAGCGTTGTGGTCTGGATGTGAAGTGTCTCTCCGGAGTGCCTGTGCTTTGAAGGTGACCAAACTGGGGGGTCACTCTGCTCCCCTGTGGGTTATGTGAACTGATGAGTTCACAGCTGATCTGTGGTTGGAGTGGGGCCCCAGGTGGAGGTGTCCCCAAAGCATGACCTGGAATGTCACTGGCACCCTGCCTCCTCCGTGCTCTCTGTGTTTCCTGGCTGCTGTGGATTGAAGAGATTCTCTCCCCCAGCCCCTGCTGCCATGCCCCTGGAAGTCCCTCAGCCCCTTTCCGCACCCTTGAAACATGAGCCACAAACAAGCTTTCACCTTGAACTGCAAGTGGCTTTTATTTGTGCAAGCAGTGAACTGGGGGAGTGGCTTCATACTCCTCAGACTTGCCGCGAAGAGCGTCACCACGTGGCAAGCCGGAAAGATCCAGCAGCTGGCGAGAAGCGGCCTCGCGGGGACTTCTGCACCTAGCACGGAGGATGTGACACCTGATATTTTAGGATTCTGTGGAGTGACTTGGCGTTGGCAGCATTGGCACGAGCAGCTTAGAATTCGAGATTGTTTTTCCTGGTGTTCAGCTACCCTACATTTCCTCTTCATTTGAACTGTTGTCCTGGAAACCTTTGAAGCAAACAGAGCAGAGCAAACTATTATTTAGCACTGGGCACCAGAGTCCCACTTCCCTGCAGCTGAACATGAGTCCGAGCTGCTCAGAGATCTTCAGGCACTGCAGGAGAAATGTCCTTGGGAAATGTCAAGAGGAGACTCTCTCTCTTGTGCTACATCTGTGGACTTCTCTTTGCTGCAGTGATTCTGTGAAAATCAATGTGCTTAGAAACCTATAGTGTGTTGCTTTGAATTTTTATCCATAGCGTAAATAATTGCACATTTCCAGTGAAATTTCTACAAAACCCCTCAGGCCAGAACAATACATAAGCCACACATGGATTCGAACAAACGAGACCATGCTGCCTTGTTTTAAAACATTGGTGTGGCTAAAAATGTATTATTCATATCAACTCTTTCCGCAGATTTGAAACTGAAAATCACTTCTGTGGCCATCTCTGAATAAATGCGCACCTTGGCACCTGCGACGTCTGCGTTTAGCTTGAGGTGATCCATCGGAATCTCCTCTTGTCCTTCAGTTCTGCCTTCCGCCCTGCAAGTCTTCCAGTCTTTTCGCTTGATCTTCATCCGGCTCTTAATTTTTAGGCAGGGGAGTGCATTTCGTACTGTCCCTAGTTCTTTGTGTTTTGCAGGTCACCCTGTGGGAGGGGCCTGGGCTGGGCCGGGCGGAGGAATGGGTGTGAATGAGGACTGGCAGATGCTATCAATCAAGCTGTCCCCGGATAAAGCTCAAAGAGTTGTAGCCATAGCAGGGCACACAATTAGGCTCTGTGGATCTGGAAAGGCTGAATGTGAGAGCGCAGGGAGCAAAGCCAGCTAACAGACTAGCGGGGGAAATGAAGGAATCCAGGCCACACTGCTGGGAGGAGAGGCCGGACATCGGCCAAGGGCAGGCGGGCTGCGTCAGGGCATTATGGGGAAGGGACTTGTGAAAGACATGGCTGCCATTGCAGTGGAGAGGATGTAGAAAACTAGTGCTTGTTGCTACCGCTGGAAGTGAACTGAGTTTTGCATAGGAGATCAGGCTTTGTTCACATTATAAAGTACAATTTGCCTTTAAAAAACATAGACTTTTTTGTAGCGAAGATGAGCTTAAACCACAACTTAAAACAAACCTGAGCTTAAATAGCATTCAAGTCTGCATTCCAGCAGTCCCTGGAGCTTTTGCCTTCCTGGCCTCCTTGGCGCATGGTCGCATCCGCTGTCTGCAGAGAGACACTTTGTGCTTTAGTTTTCCCTGTCACCCACCCAGGCACTGGCTCAGGATCTCATCCTTGCTGTGTCCCGTTTTCCCTTCTTGGCCAGTGCAATGCTCCCTGTGCATCCCAACAGAACACGGGGCTATGCCGTCCCCAGCAAGCCAGTCTTCAGTGCTCTCCGAGGACCATGCTTTAAATTTCACCCCCCGACGGGAGTCTTGGTCTACATCTGCTATGTTATCCCGGGTATAGCAAAATGCAACCTGTGTGATGGTGTACGGTGGTATAAAGCATGTACGCACTGTAGAGGACATCCAGGCGACTCCTTGAAAGAAGAGCAGTCGTCTCCATTTGGGCTGAGCCTGACCCTATTTCGTTGTATTGATACAGACAGAGCTGGCTGGGACCGATCCTTATCCTTCAGTTGGCTTTAAGCAGTGCATATTGGTCTGCCAAAGGCGCTCGTGGGAGTCTTTGAAGATGCAGGTGTGTTTCCCCAGGGACACCCTCCTGCTGCTCTTTAATAAGCCGGACTGAGACGGGACAAAGAGCCAGCACTCCACACTGTTGGTTAGGATTCAGCCTTGAGATAGAGGTTATGACTTCCTGGGGCTTGAAAGATCACACATCAGAACTGAAGCACCCTCCCCCCAAATTGCAATTGTGTGATGCAGATTGCTCTCTACATATCCTCCCTGCATATCGCAGGGGTGAGCGCAGGCCTCCTACCTAGCCCAGCTCACAGTGCTCACCTGCTTCCTGCCATGCTCAGCCAATCATACTCAAGTCACTTCTCCTTCATGCCTGAATGAAACCTGGGCTCGGTCCTGGATCGAGGCCTTTGTTCCAGATAGCCATCACTATGGCTGGACATAGGACTCCTTGGGTCCCCCCAAACTACCAGTATGCCTTAGTCCCTCTCTCTTTCTCTCCTTTCTGTCTCTGTCTCTCCTCTGTCTCTGTCTCTCTGTCTCTCTCCTTGTATATATCAGAAAGAGAGATTTTAAGGAATTGCTTCTTTGTTTTAAGCTAATAACATAGATTTAAATATATGATTCATAACCAATTAAGCAGTCAGTCAGAGTGATCGTGGCTGGTGGGAAGTCTGGAGTCGGCAACTCTGCAGAGCAGCTCAGCAGCCAGCAACTCACGTGGGCGTTGACCCAGCGGTCTTGAGTGTGAAATCCACAGGACAGCGCAGCAGGCTAGAAGCTCAGGCAGGACCTGCGCATCCCAGCCTCAAGACAGAATCCCTTCTCCCTGGGGATCCCGGCCTTGGTCCTGCAGCACCATTGTCTGCATGGACGAGGCTGACTGTCTGTCTCACTTTCTCTCCCTGGGACAGAGCACACACAGCACTCACAAGTTGGAGAGGACAGGTTCATTGCGGCTCACCGTTTGTAGAGGTTTCAGTCTGTAGTCTGCTGACTCCAGGGCAGGGCAGCATGGCAGAGGGGACTGGTGGGGGAGAAGCAGTCTGTGGTGTGGCAGGCAGGAGGCAACCAGACGTCCTTTTTTTCCCTCTGTGTCACCCAGGCTGCCAGCTTGTTGTTGTCACTTGTACTTGGGATGGGTCTTTCCTCTTCAGGCAGTGCATCGTGTACACCTACATCTAGGCTGCACCAGTTAGTGGATTAATCGAGTGTCGCACAGCTATAAGCCGTCACCTCCCCCAACCCCACTATGACAATACGAGGCTTTGGGAGAACTTCTAGATATGAACAAATAGCTGTGTGCCACAGCCGGACCATGGCACACACCTCGCAGTTGCCCTGGTTCCTGGTGCTGTGATTTCCCAAGCCTGTGCCCTTTGGGTAGAATGTCCAGGTCACCACTCCCTTCTCCCCTAGCCTCGATCAGGGCTGGGAGCTTTGCCTTTACTTAGGATTATTTTTCAATGGTCTCAGTTACTTTTCTCTCATTGCTGGGACAAAATACATGGCACCCAAAATTATGAAAGGCAAGGTTTGTTTAGCTTACAGTTAGTGGTTGTTTTAGTTCACACTCTCCGGGCTCCAAGGCGGGGTGGCACATGGCAGAGGGTGGCAGTTCATGGTGGTGGAAAACAGCAAAGAGCAGGAAGGCAAAGAGAGGAGCGGCAGCTGCAGCAGCTGGCGAGCCTCTCCCCTATGAAGCTATCTGCCCCAGGGCGGGGGTAGCACTCATACCCATAGCCCCAGCATTGGATCATGAGTTAGTCACACACTCAAGAATCCTGCCCCAATGACTACATAAGCCTTTGGGAGACACAACCGCACACAACCATAACTCCTGCCAAAGCAATTTTCTATGCAGAGTCCTCTTAGCTCCTTGGAGTCTTCATTTTATAATACGCAAATCTAGTATTTGTTTTCTTTCTGTAGTTTTCACATCAGTGGCAAGAACCACAGCACAATGGCCCACGTGGTGATCAGAGAAGGGTGAGGTCATGCACAGGAGTCTTCATTCTCAGAGGTTGCCTTCCTAGATCCCCATGGGAGCCCGAAGCTCTGGACAGTGCTGAGCCCCATAATATGATGTCTTTTACAAGGCGTTCAGATCAAACTCTGCTGCCGTGGCTTTTGCAGTGTGAGATGTGGCAGCAAAACCAGTGTGGATTTCCTGATTTTTTTCTTCCCAGTTTCATGGGTAGAAGTGTCATTCTTACTATAGATCTTGGCAATCTCAGTATATCTTTGCTCTTTCCCTACGGAATTAACAACTTCCATCTTGTGACTTAAAGGAAGCTGTGATTGTTAACTGTGATATGTCACTTGCATGGAGCAAAAACCACCTAGTGGGTTAGTGCAGTATAATTTTGGGTGTGGTTGGGGATGACTGACACATAAGCCAGCAAATGAGGAGGGAAAACCCACCCTGCGAGTGGTGACACCAACCAATAGGCTTATAGCTGAGATGGAAGAAGAAGGGAAAGAAGAAGGAAGCCTTTCTGTTACCTCTTAGAGGAGCTCCAGTCTTCGCCATTGCCCTTGGACACTTATCTCCAGTTCCTTCAGGCTCCAGAGCAGACCCTTTGACTTTGCAACATGAGCTCACACCAGACTCTGCAGTGAGCTCCAGGCCTTCAGTCTTGAACTAGATCCTCCAGTCCTCCAATGCACAGAGGGCTGTTTTATATTCTTCTGCCCCTGATTTTTCATGAAGCCATTGTAAGTCCGCGTTGTAAATCCATAAGCAGTAAATCATTTGATTGTGTGTAACCCTTTCTGCAAGTGTTCTGCAAGAGGAGCAAACATTTATAATAAATTTAATCTCAAGATGACTCTCCTTAGACACACTGCACATCATTGATCACTTTCCTCTGTGGTCCCATAATCTCCTTGAACAGGAAATTTGGGACTCCACTGAGTTATAGGCCATTGCAGAACAGGTTCTTTTATGTCCTGTGTCCTCACTGACCTTGAAGGGCAAGAGCCAAAATATTGGCTATTCTTGTATCCCTTCTTTTTCTCTAATTATTTGGTCTGCCAACTTAAGTTGTTAACCTTCCAGAAGAGAAACTTAATGATATTATTCCCTATAACATAGGCACTTGGGCTTAACATCACTATCTTTCTGAATATCAAACACCTTAGACATAACATGAAACAGGTATTTTCCATCAATTGTTTTTTTAAAGAATATTTATTTATTTATTTATTTATTTCTTCTTTCAGAACCTTTATTTGTTTATTCACTCATTTTTATGGCCGGCTCAGCCCATCCCGAGGGCAGGGCTGGCGCAGCATGTGGTGTCAGGGATTGAACCGTGGCCCCTGAAGCCGCCCAAGCTTTCCCAAGCAGGCGCTTTAGACCACTGAGCCATCCTGCTGGGCCCATCAGTTGTTGATATTCTAAACTTTAAATCCCTATGGAATTTGAAAAAAAAATTGCACATTGTTACATAAAGATTTAAGTGGTCAATGATGTAAAGTGTGCCTAAGAAGAGTCACTTACAGAGAAAACATTCTCTCAGGCTTTCGCAGAGAGCAAATTGGTCAAGCAATTATTGAGATGATCATGTAGGTTTTGGCTCTATTAATATGGTGTATTACATTTATAGATTTGTATATGTTGAACCATCCTTGCATCCCTGGGATGAATCCTTCCTGATCACAGTGTATAATCTTTATGATTTGTTGTATTCTATTTGCTAGTATTTAATTAAGAATTTTTACATCTATGTTCAGGAGGGAGATTGACCTATAATTCTTTTTCTTGGTTGGCTTTCCCTTTCTGGTTTTGATATCAGTATGATACTTATCTCCATGAATGATTTTGAGAGTATTTTTTCCTTTTCAATTTCATTGAAGAGTTTGTGGGGTATTGGGATTAAATCTTCTCTATATTTCCTATAGAATTCAACTGTGAATCAATTAGGACCTAGGGTTTTCTGGGGGGAAATAGGAACCCTTCTCCACTGCTGGTGAGAATGTAGACTGGTACAACCACTGTGGAAATCAGTGTGGAGACTCCTCAAAAACTAGGACTAGAAATCTCATTCAAGCCAGCTATTCCCCTCCCAGGTATTTTCCCCAAAGAACTGAGACCATCATACCATAGTGATATATGTGCACCCATGTTTATAGTGGTACACTTATAGCTGAATCTTGGAAACAATCAAAATGTCTGTAACCCGAGGAATGGATGAAAATCAGGTGGTAGTTTTACACAATGGAGTATTATTCAGCTACAAAGAAAGACTTGGAGCCCTTATAGCTACGTGGATGCAGCTAGAGGCTATACTCATAGGTGAAATAAATCAGGCCCGTACATATAAATAACATATTGCTACCCTAGTGTAAGAGCCTGAAAGAAGAAATAAAGGTGTAATAGACACAGTAAGACATAAAGACACTGAATCTGAGGATTAAACAACAAAGATGAGAGAAAGAAAAGATAGGAAAAAAGGGAGAAAACATGCAAATATATATACAGGATGCCTGAGACGATTGTACGAATAATTTTTATCAGTTATTTTGAAAATAGCAGTTGACGCACAGAATTTTCACTGTGACTAACTGTATGCTGATATCTATGATCTAAGCAACTACGATGAAGACAGCAACGTGGAAAAAACAAAAAACCATGCTTGAATACCTCTCAACTTGGTCTTCTAAATGTGTACCATTTCTAATGTCTTATCAGTTATTATTGTAGCCTCTTTAAAGTGAATTTTTTAAAAAAGTGAAACACAAAACAAAAGAAAACCCTAACAGCTCCCCTTTCCTGTAGTTTCCACATTCCACCATCGTGGAAACTGCGAGAGGCTGAGCTTGGGACTCCCCGGGCGTGCATAAGCCCAGGCGGCGACCAGAGGCGATGCCACCACCGCCTGTACCCCACCATGGCTGCCCAGACCTGTTTTACTCTGGAAAGCCATGGAACTGCCCAGGCGGGTGACAGCGAAGCCCTGGGTAGCTAGGACCCGGCCGAGCTCCCAGAGCCCACACGGTGGCGCGGTCGCTGCAGCACTGACTGAGGAGAGCTGGGCTGGGGAGGGAGAGGCGAGGGCGGCCCCGGCAAGGGCTCCCTGCCCGCCCCGCCAAGCGTGCGCCCGCGGGCACGGCCCTGGCTTTCCCTTTTGGGGGCGCGCGCTCCCCACTGCTGCCCCGAAGGCTCCGTCTCCCGGGGTCTTCACTGCACTACGGGATGCACGGAGTTTCCCATCGCAGCTCTCAGGGACTTGAGGGCTTAGGAAACACCTGGGAGCTAATCGCGGGTTCAAGTTGCGAATCCAGAATACGTAGCTTTATTTTCATTATGTTTGCAAACATGCAATACTTACACTCACCGTGGGAGCGGGTCCACCTACGGGGCACAGTTTCATTCTTTTTCTGACCCCTGCCTCCCCTTTCCTTCCTCCTCCTAGCTCCCCTTCCCACTTGCAAAAGATCTTTCTTCCCAGGTCCTATTAGCTGTCTTGTATGGCGCTGTTTATTTGTGCCTTGGACATCTCGTGTAAGTGAGACCGTGCAGGACTGGAGCTGGGTCTGTTATTTCACTTACCATCATGGTCCCAAGGAGCGAGCTGTTGTTACACGCAGTAGCTTGATGAACTCCCAGGGAATCGTGCTCAGTGGAGAAAGCCAACGTCGGAAGGATACATACGGCACAATTTAAGACCTATAATTACATGTCCAGTTCTTCAAATAAGTAGAATCCAAAAGGTACAACAGATGCCGGGAAAGGGCAAGAAAATTGGTCAAAGGGCAAAAACAACTAGGATGGGCAAAGGACGAGAGAGAAAACAGAGGGAAGGGAAACTGTACGTGTACGCGCGCAGGGCAGCCCCGAGCGCTGTGCTGCTGGTTTCTACCGGCCTATGGGAAAGAACAGCTCATGCGTAATTTATTTTTTTCCTTTTTAAGACTTTGTTGGTACAGGGTCTTGCTGTGCAGCTCAGAGTCCTAGTGATCCTCTGCCTCAGCCTCTGCAGCGCTGGGATTACAGGCATGCACCACCACACCTGGTTTTAGGGCCACCATATTGTACCTGGAGTTCTGGGGCCCGCGCAGCATGCGGTACTGGGGATCGAACCCTGGTCCTTGCGCTTGCCGGGCAGGCGCTTAAACCGCTGAGTTATCTTCCCAGCTCTTCTTTAAAAAGTTTTTTTGGCCAGTTTTGCATGCTTATATACAATTATCTGAACAATTAATTTGAAGACAACACACAATAACAACCATTGTTGGTTTCCTGTCATTTTGTTTAGTGAAATTCTGTACTATTTCTAATTTTTTCTATTCTTTATGCTTGTTAAAGATAAAAAACTTTATTACAAATACTGAAATGAATTATAAACATCAAGAGAAAATGGCGTAAGGAACAGCAGCTGGGCATAGGGAGCTCACAGGCGTGGCATTAGTAGCAGCATGTGGGAGACACAGGTGAAAATCCTGATTGTGCTGCCGAGCAAAGCCACACGTGACAGATCGTCAGAGAAATGCGCCAATGCCACAGGTGAGCTCCTGTGTGCCCGAGTGACCCAAAGTAGGCCCCCAGGGCTGTACTGCTGTCAATTTCCTGGCCGTGACATGGTGGCGTCATCACGTGAGACATTATCATGACTGAAGGTTCCTAGGGCCTCCTTGTGTGTCTCTTCGCAGCTTCTTACAATCCTCTTTGTAAAGTTGTGTAGGTTCCAGGTATAGAATATAGCGCTCTGGTATGGGTAGTGAAAGCAGTACAGCAGTCAAGCACCGTAGGGTACCCACCCGTCCCAGCCATGTGCGCGTGCGTGCGTCCATGCGTGCGTGCGTGCGTGAGTGCGTCCTAAAATCCTTTCTCAGCAAACTTGCAGGACACCCTGCAGCATCATCTGCTGAAGTCCCTCCTGCCGTGTGCGGGATGTCCGCTCTCACTCTTCCTACATAGCTTAAGTTCGCATTCCACTTGGGCCTGTGAACCTTTTCTTGCCCAAATAGGAAGTTTACAAAATGTACTGGACTCTGAAGTATAGTGGAGAGAAAAAAAAAAAAAAAAGAAATTAAGAGAAGGTTCACCCCCAAATTATGGAGCAGTGGAGAGCACGCTGGGCAGCCAAGGCTCTTTTGTCCTTGCCAGCTGGGCGACCCTGACTCGTGCAGGGATCTAAGAATTCTGAGTGCCGGGTGGTCCTGGCATGGCATCACCACTCAGTCGTAATGCTTGCAGCCAAGTCAGCGTGCAGTACACGTTAGCTCTTCCTGTGTCTGGTAGCACTTTGCTGAATATTTCAAAACAGCCAGAGCAGGGGATTTTAAATGTTCCCCAAACAAAGAATAAATCTCTGTGGTGATGGGTGCATCACTCACCCTGGTTTGGCCATTACTCATTGTTATGGTTTGTGGCTAGGTGTCCCCCCGAAACCTCATGCAGGCATGGGGGTGGGCTTCTGGAGTTTGTGACTAATTTGTGATCCAGTGCTGGGATTGTGGGTGCTGGTGCTGCACCCGCCCCGGGTGTGTGTGTGGGATAGCTTGAATGCAATATAAGGAGGGGAGAGAGGCTTGCTAGCTGCTGCAGCTGCTGCTCCGCCCCTTGCTCTCTGCTGTTTTCCACCACCACGAATAGCTGCCCTGTTCCCTGTGCCACCCTGCCTTGGGGCCAGCTGAGTATGGACTGAAGCCTCTCAAGCTGTGAGCTAAATAAACTTTTCCTTCCTTAATTTTGGATGTCAGGTATTTTGTCCCAGCAAAGAGAGAAAAAGCAATCAAGACACATCCATTATTATATGTACTGAAATATCACACCATACCTCATAAATATGTATAATTACTATTTTCTATTGAAATATATAAAAAGCAATTCTTCCCATAATTTAAGTCCTAATCATTACGCGAATGGAAACTTAATGCTTTTGGGGTGGAAATTGCTGGTTGTTTTTACAGAGGAGCAGACTGTGTTTTCAGCTTTTGATATTTGATAGACTGCTTAAGAAGAGAGCCGCTGTCAAACAATAAATAAAATCTGAAAGGTATAATAGACATAGTAAAGTGGAAGGAAACTGAACATGAGGGATAAACAAGAAAGGTGAGGGAAAGCAGAAAAGATACAGAAAAAGGGAAAGAGAGAACCTGCCGGTGTATATGTAGGATGGCTGGGACGATGGCACTGCTAATTTCCATCAATTTCCTACAAATATCAGTTAATGTTTAAAATTTTCTCTTTGACTAACTCCGTGCTGGTGTCTGTGCTGAGCAGCTGTATCGTGGAGAGTGGTGGGCAGGGCCAGGGCCACCGTGGGAGACTCTTGTCTTGTTCCCTGATGTGTGCTGTCTCTAATGTCTTATCAATTAATACTGTACTCTCTTTAAATTAAAAAATAATTAAGTAAAAAGGTCAAGAAAAAAAATCAAGGTTTGTTGAACACAAGAGTTAACGTTCAATTATTTGTCTAGTCTCGCATACCTATATCTGTTAATCTGAGCAACAGATTTGATGATAAAAACACGTAATAGAACAACCATTATTAAATTGTTAATTTTGTTTTGAAAATATGTGCATACGCATTGTTGTATGTTAATGTTTCTGTCTTTGTTTTTACTCTTTTATATATAAGGAATAAAATATATATATTTTATGTATACTAAAGTACAGGGCCTACAGGGTCTTACTACACAGATTGGACTCGCAGTGATTTTCCTGTTTTGAGCCTCCCTGGGACAGCAGGTGCACGTCACCATGCCCAGTCTCAGTAGCTGTCTCAGCGCACCCAGGGGCAGGGCCAGCATAGCATGCTGGGGACCCAACATTGGTCCCTGTGTATGCCTAAGCAGGCACTTCAGTGCGCTGAGCTACTGGGCCAACCCTAATTACTCTTTTAAATTAAATTAAATTAAATCGGGCCCGGCGGGATGGCTCAGTGGTCTAAAGCGCCTGCTTGGGGAGGCTTGGGCAGCTTCAGGGACCGCGGTTCGATCCCCGGCACCACATGCTGCGCCAGCCCTGCCCTCGGGGCAGGCTGAGGTGGCCATGAAAATGAGTGAACAAACAAGGGTTCTGAAATAAGAAAAAAATAATAATAAATAAAATAAAATTTAAAAAAAAAAAATAAATTAAATTAAATTAAATTAAATTAAATTAAATTAAATTAAACTAAAGAAGAATACATAAAAAGAACAATAAAAATAAAGTTAAAAAAAGATAGCCCCTCCCAAAGATAGCCCCATCCAAATGTCATTTGTCCCTAGAAGCTTTGGCCAGGGTGGTGTTGTGCATATATGCGTGTGTGTGTGTGTGTGTGTGTGTGTGTCTGTGTGCATGTGTGTGCATTTATTTATTTTTCAATCATAAAACAAAATTTATAGCTGAATAATATTCAGAAAATTAATAAATATTAATTATTTAAAGATTAAATATTTCAAAACAATATTCCAAAATTAAAATTAAATCATGAGTCCAACTTAGAGGCCAAAGTGTTGTGTATCATATGTACAAGTCTATGATCAACTCAGAATACTCACATAGTATTTGAGTATGTTAATATATACAAAATATCAACTAAGAAAAAGTATTCATGATAGTAAAGAATTATTAAGAATAAAACATAACATAAAGATTGGAATGGCAGCTGTATGACTAGTACTTCTAACAGTTTTGGGATAGGATATCGACAAAGTTCTAGTATGTTGTGTATGCGGACAGTGTCCATGACCCTTACTGGTGGACAGGTGTCACTTGTGGAACTGAACTACATCTATTTCCTTGATATTCTTTAAAAAAAATTTTTTTTTGGAGGACCAGGGCTCAAACTCACGACCTTGCACTTAGCAGGCAGGCACCTGTGCCACATAGCTATTTCCCCAGCCCCTCTATTTCCTTGATATTCGTCTTGTAGGCCCAGGCAGAATCATGACTCATAGGGTACAGGAGAAGTCCATTTGTAAAGTATGCTGATGGAAATATTTTGCTGCTGTATATAAAAGAATTGTTTTTATATATAAAAGAATTGCTTTTGCGTACCTCTTTTTCTCCTGTGGTTAATTGTTTGCCCTATTTGGTGGGTTCTTTTCATTCTCCTTCATGGTCACTTTCTTCCCTCTCTAGAATATCTTTTAGTAATCTGTGTAGGGTTGACTTTGTCATCATAAAATTCTTTAATTGTTCTTTGTCCTGGAAGTATTTCTCTTCTCCATTGAACTTGAAAGAGAATTTTGCAGTGTATATTAGTCTGGGTTGTAATTTGTTTTCTTGCAAGATTTGTAGTACTTTGTTCCATGCTCTTCTGGACTTGATGGTTTGTGAAGAGAAATCTGCTGTTATTCTGATGGGTCTTCTGTTTCTTTTCTCTAACAGCTTTTAGTATACTGCTGTGCTGAATTTCTGGGATCTTGATTGTTATACACCGGAGTGTGTTTTTAATTGGATTGATGTTAGTTGGAATTCCATATGCTTCAGTTATCTGAGTGTCAAATTGTTTTCCCATATTTGGGAAGCTTTCCATTATTTCTGCCCATATTCATTTTATAACATTTGTACAGACTCTTTCTTTCTCACTGATTCCTGTTAGTCTTATGTTGTTCATCTTTGCATCATCTTGCAGATGTTGAATTATTATTTCTTGCATCCTAGTTGTTTTTAAGAGATCTTTTCTTACTTTTTCACTAGCTGCAATGGTGTCTTTAAGGTCTGAAAGCTTACTTTCACTTTCTTTGAAATGGTTTTGCCAACTTGTGATTGAGGTTTTAATTTCCTGGATACACAGTGAATCTGTTTCATGCATTCTATTTCTTTCCTATATTGGTCATTCAAGGATTCCATCATTTTTCTATTCTTCTACATATTTTCATCAGTCTCTTTTTAGAAGCATGTAGTACTTCTTTCATTATATGTATCATTTCTTTTTTTACTTCAGAAATTATTTCTGATCTGATTTCCTCTATATCTTTCTGTATTTCTTTCTTTACTTTGGACACTATTATTTCAGAGATTTCAGGTGTGTGATTTCCAATTTCTTCTATGCTATTGTCTTCTGCATTTGTTCTGGGTGGGCTCAGGGCCTGAGATTGCATTTTGCTCCTTCTCTTTGTCATTTTGTATAGCCCTTCCTTCTGACCTTTAGTGTAGAGCTTTGGCAGTGTTCTTATCTTTGTACCAGGTCCAGATCTACCAAGTTTAAAGTCATCCAGGTGGGTGTGACTCGGGTCTGTCTGCTATGCTTCACTTCTTTCTGCTGTAGCCCTTGGAGGTGAACCTGCTATGCAACTTGGGCAAGATGTTCTGCTCCTGGATCAGCTGGGTGGGTCTTGTCTCTAGTCTCTCTGGAGGGAATTCTGCCACAGTTTTCCAACACTGGGCCTGTCTGATGCCAGGCTTTGTTACTTGGTTAAATGAGTTTCTGGTGGCCTCAGTAAGTCTCTAAATGTGTGCACATTTAGAAACAGGAAAAATACTTACTGGCTAGAAATTTACTTTGTGGGTAGCCAGACCAGAGACAGCTTTTAAACTCTTACCACTTTTTCCTGCAGGGCACCCACGCCATTGAGAATTCTCCCAGGTCACCAAGTGCCCCCTGCAGTAAGACTTATTTATCCACAGTGAACCCACACACGTTTCTGGAAGACTCTCATTTGAACTCTAACTTTTGCTACTATGTCATCTGGCAATGTCTTAATAATGTTTGGAAAGTTAGATGGCTGTCATGGGAGCATGTTTGCACTATGTATTAACTTTTCTTAGTGTTTTAATCCTTTTCCTATTGCTATTGCAAAACACCAGAGGCTGGAAACTTTGCTTTTTTTCATTAAAAATTCAAAAGTGTATTACTAATAGCACATGTTTGCAGTGTGCAGGGTTATACCCATCATGGGAGTGGCCATGTGTGCATGGCAACACTAATTCTTCTGGCCTGCCCGTCTCTCCCCTTCCCTCTCCCCATCCTCCACCTCCACATCCCCTTTCCATTTGCAAAGATCTTATCTCCTGCATCCCTATCACCCATGTTTTATTTTGCTCTTTCAATTATTTATACTTTGGATTTGTTGTAGAGGGGAGACCATGAGACATTTCAGCTTGGGGGTCCATTTTATTCCTCTTAACATTACAGACTCTAGTAGGAATTGATGGAGAGGTTTCTGTGACTCATGATTGGTGATGGGACAGCATGGCTTTGTTTTTCCTGGCAAGGACCCCTGGCTGCATGGCAATGCAGTGAAGAAATGCAAAGCGTGCATACAATGTCCAGAAGGAGGAGAGAGCCGTCACCTGGAGGGATGGGAAGCACAAGGGATGCAGGTGGCAGTCTTGCTCTTGGGATAGTAGCCTACCCTCGTGGGAGCTCACTGCAGTCCCAAGAGCTGCATTAGTCCCTTATGAAATGGCAGTGACACACCGCTGCCATCTGACCTTGCCACTCTGAGAGAGCCAGGCTTGTAGGAGATGAGCCTTTGGAGGCCATGCTTCAACCAGATCCGAATTGTGGCAACTGGCTCTGGTGGCAACTGTGGTTCTCCAGGGGCCTAACTGCGACTCTCTCGCTTTTTCATGGGGTCTTTAAGATAACTTACATTCTGGGATATCCAATCCCATGTTTTCTTGGTTCTGTCTTTTCAGCTATCCATGCAGACAATGGATCAAAGCGGTTGGACTGTAGCTTCGTTGACTTGTAGCTTGTTGGCTTCACTGACCTGCCTCATTTGGTGTCAGCACAGCTTCCCTTAGATCCCTTTTTTAGATCTATATGCACTAGATTTTGGATTTGTCTTTGTAATCCTAAGCCCATGGCCTTAGGGAAGCTTCTGTCCACCTGCAGAGCAGCTGTCCAGTCTCATGGACAGGAGCCAGGCTGCAGCTCTGGCCCATGGCTGCACCCGCCTCGAGCAAAGATGCTCATGTGAACACAGTGTCTGCGTCACTGTGGTGACCCCTACTCTCAGGACGGAGGAGCAGGACCTGCTGCCTCCCCCTCTGTGTTTGAGTATTTCAATCCCCTCCACCCAGAGGCGCCGGTAGGCTGCCGTAGCTGTGCATTTTTCTATCTCCAAAGGTGTAGCCCCGGAATCACCGTGCGATCACCCTGTCGCCCTGGACCCCCACCTTCTGTTGGACGCTGAGCACGTTTCCCTCCGACTCATAGCATTCTCAGGTTGTAAGAGATTAAAATTCATGGATTGCCATCAAAGCCAGCAGATTCCCTTTGCTCTGTTCCCAAGTCCTCTCCACCTTCCTTCCTTCCTCTCCTTATTTCCAGGCTTATCTGCACGGCACTTGTTCCTTTTTCCAGCTCGCCCCTGTTCCAGCCTCTGATGGTCCACAGAGATGCAAGCACGCTTCTGTGCAGCCAGTTGTGCAGCGGGTTGTATTTGCAGGGGATAAACTCAGGCAGAGAGCAAAGCTCCATTCAGATAGAGAGTGCTGCCCACTAATTATTCACGTAATGCGAAAAACAAATGGAGCTTGTTAACATTGATGCTATTAACAGCTAACTTACTTTAAAAACAGTTTTATTGATGACCAAGTAACAACTGCATTATCAAAGGGCCTGGAGTTCTTTGCATATTGGCTGGTTCTTAATTGACTCACTTCTGCGGGGGACCAGGAAGGCGGGAGATGATGAAGTTTTGTTTTGAGAACTTGTAAAAGCGTAGCTCTTAACATTTTGTAACTAAATTTACAAGAAGTAGATTCTAAAAGATTATGGAGTTGATTTCCTTAGCATAAATAATTGAAGCAGCCTTCATCAAGTATTCTCACTGAGGTTTTGTCTGTTCTCTCTTCATTTAGTTTATCATACCAGATAGCAAAGCCAAGATACAGTTTTTTGGTCTTGTGTCTCCTGTCTATCAGAAAGCTTTTAAAGTTATACTTGACCTGGAGGATTCCTAGCTTAAACTGATGCTAGGCTGGATCACCTGCTTCTATTCTGTATCAGCTAATGGAATCAGGATACATACCGAGCTCAGACCTGAATCTGACCTAAATCAATATTTATGCTTAAAGCATAAAATATTTATCAACCAAAATACCAAAGAAAGACGTTTGTCTCAAGTGGACAGCAGAAATCGACACGCAGAATGCATGTAACATCTTTTCTCTTCTTCCGTCTTTACCTGACATGTGCCAGGCAATACCTCACTTAAACACTCAGTACCTTTTTAGAGTTATCACATGCACTTGTGGCAGATGGTAAAGCTGAAGGCAAGAAGACTTCAGTAACCTTTTGGAGTTCATTGGTTGTGCTCTCCATTGAGGAAGAACCCCTGTGGGACTCACCTGGCACTTGGCATACAGACCAGGCCCCACCCAGCATCATGTCTCTGAAAGGCCCGTGCCTTACAGGCATGGTCACTGGCCTATGGTGGTAGAATACTTAGGACACAGGGTTTAGTGGGTGATACCTAGGTCACCAATCCCTTCCTCTCCCCCACCCCTTTTTAACTTTCTAGTCACCATGAGGTGAGCAGTTTCCTCCACCTCACACTCCCACCACAATGGGTTGCTTCATCACAGACCCCCAAAGCACCCTGGACTGAAGTTTCCAAAACTGTGAGCCCAAACCACCTTCCCTCCTTCTAAAGTTAACTAGCTTGAGTATTCTTTTCTTTTCTTTCTTTCTTCCTTCCTTCCTTCCTTTCCTATAGCAACGGAAAGCTAACTAACACATTTCTCTATACTGAGAGAGTAGGAGAATATTTTCTTCCTGAAGAACCCAGGCCTCAGAGTAGTGGACTGTCTTTTTTTTTTAGTGGCCTCTCTTTGTAGTCTCAGATGTCCCAAACATTTCCTAGTTAGCCTTTTTGTATGGTAGCTCTTGGATATCAAGGTCCTATTCCTTTATACTCCTATTTTCATGAGGGGATTCGCTATCAAATATTCGTCCGAATCCCTTCAAGAAAAACTACTGAGGATGAAATTTCATGCAGGGAGTAAGGCCAGAAAGCTTAGCTGGGCCAGGTAGCAGACAATGATTAGGAACAGCATGACAATGATTAGGAACAGACCAAAAAGTAAGATTCCTCACAACCAGAGACATCACTGTCTGTCTGGAGAAAGCAGGGTCACCACAGGGGGGAGCTGAGGCCACCTGACATGCTCTCGGCTATGGAAGGAGAGGCCCTTTGGTAGGAGCTGTGGTCAGGGAGGAGCTGTGACCCAGGCGACCCTCTCCTCTCACACTTCTGTCTCCTACAGGCACCTGTCACTGGCCAGGGCAAAGAGATCTTGGGAATCCAGTTCTCAAAATGCAGCAGACAGGAGCCGTACAGAGAATGGCTTGGAGGACCGACCGGCAAGTGACCAGGTGTGTGTCTTCCTGGGGGCCATCTATCATTTCACTCCCATCCCTGCTGGCATGGAGGGGCAGAGGGGCCGAGGCAGCTTACCCGAGGCGGGTGCGTGGGCTTCACTAGCACAGGGTCGGGTCGGGGCTGGAACAGGAAGTTCCCTGCTGGTATGGAAAAGGAGCCACTCTGATGAAGGGTGGCCGACTGGTTTGACTTGTCACCTGTGGAATCAAGTTGGTGGGGCAGTCACTCTTATTTTAGGTCTGATTTCAGACCTCTGCTAGTGGGCTACCAGCTCTGGGATCACAGGCCCACAGGGTGCCTGTGTGTGACATCATACAGTCAGGCCCAGGTAGATCCTGGATTCTAGCTTAAGGTAGAGGGTGGCATTGAAACAACCAGAGATTCTGAGGTGGGCAAGATGGTGTCCATTTATTTCATTCCTGGAACCTGTGACTTAGTCAAGTTTGTGGCAGAGAGGAGTTGAGGGCGAGGATGGAATTAAGGTTGCTAATCAGCTGACTTTAAACCTGACATAATCCTGGGTTGTCTGGCTGGTCCCGTGTCCCCACAGGAGTCCTTAAAATATAAGAGCGTGGCAGAAGAAGACAGCCTCTGGGGGATAGGACTCAAGAACTTCTTATGTAGTCATGGTGGCCACCCAAATAAAGGGCTCAGCAACCTCCCTCACCAGCCTGGCCTACATGATCTTACCAGGAGTTAGGCAGACCACGTACACTAACCGTAGATAGAACTAGACTCCAAATGGACTAGAGACAGGACCAGAATCATGCATCTCTTAACAGCGTCCTGATCATGGCCAACCACATCTATGACGGTGTGCCTTGCAGTTATCAAAAGAGCAAGAAGGTGACCCAGATGGTGGCCAGGCGGACCCTTATCTGGTGTCAGTGTGGGCTTGGGGCAGGTCTGCGGGACAGGAGCAGCGAGAGGCCTGCTGGCTGGTGGGCCAGAGTCCAAGCACAGAGGAGGCGGGGCCCTGCCTGTGCTCACCGCCCACCCTCCCGCCTCTCACCGGAGTGTCTATGGACAGAGGGTCCCGCTCTGGGACCCTCAGGACAGAGTGCCTGAGAAACAGTGCTCTGCTGTTCCAGGGCAGAGCAGGGGAAGGTGGAGAAAATTCAGCCACCTCCTGGAGATGCCGCGCAGCCACTTCTGCCTTCCGGTTTCCGCTCCCTGGCTGGATGCCGACAACACGCGGGCTTGTCTACTTTCTCATCCGTCCGCTGGTTGATTTAAACCCAGCTGTGCTCCAGAGGCTGGGAAAGGTGGGAAGAGGAAGGCTGGAGGTGGGGCGAGAGGGAGGCTCTGGGCCCCAGAGCCTAGGTGGTGGTGGCGAGTCGCAGCTTTTGAAGTCTTTTGTAAGAAACCAGAAGAGAGGGGTTTGAAGGTTCCCAGTTGAAAGAAACGACGAACGTGTAAGGGTCAGAATTACTAACTGCTCTGATTGGCTCCTTCCACATTTCCTTTCATTTTTTATCTTTTGTAATTAAAACAAAATTTAAAGAGGATAAAAATAGTCAAAAACATTAGAAATGACACAGAAGTTTACTGAACAAAATGATGGGAATTCAACAATGGTTGTTACCATTGCATACGTACCAGATCTACGTATGCAAAGTTGGTTAAAAAAAAAAAAAAACTAAAAAAGAAAAAGAAGTAAAGCATTAACCTTCCTTTCGATAGTCCAGCAGAAGTCAGCAGTGCACATGTCAGAACTGTCCTGTGTGGACGTGTGTGTTTCCCTTTTCTCTTTTCTTTCTTTTTCCCTTTCCGGCACCCCGTTGTTCCTTTCCTTCAAGCAGTGTCTTTCAAATATCTTTCAGATTTTATTTACTCTTTCAGATGCTTACACTGGGGAGACAGCACACTGTTGCAGATCCTCACGTATTTCTTACATAATCAAATGATTCTACTGTCTCCTGACCTCCCCAAATAATTAACTGCCAGGTATTTTCTAGATTTCAGTTATCAGGAAAATTTGCTATTTCTGCATGCGGACTGCCATGCTAGATAATGAAGGGTGAAGGATAAAAGAGCGATGTCTGGATCACCTGTCTGTCATCTTTTGACTTGCTGGGTTGTTTTTTTCTTTCCCTTTTTATGTGTTTCCTGCAAGGTGTTACTATGCAGCTTGGATTCATAGTGATTGATGCTCCTGTCTTCAGCCTTGCAGCTGGGATTACAGGCATGCACCACCACCCTCGGTCTTGGGGGCCAGCTCAGTATGCCTGTAGGTGCAGCTGCTGCGGCATGTGGTGGTGAGGACTGAACCCTAGTCCTTGTGCGTGCCTACACAGGCACTTAGTGCACTGAGCTATCTTACCGGCCCTGAAACTTGCTGATGGATGGAAGCTGCAGGAGAGGCATCTTGGGTGCTTTGAGCGCCACCAGGCCCTCAGACGCGTGTGTGTCCTGATGGCCAGGCTGGTGGCGCCCTTTTAAGGAGTGGGCACCGCAAATTGCAGGCCTCCATTCTTGTAGCAGTCAGTATATGTCACGTCCCTGATCACAAAGAGTTCTGGCTCTCATGGTCAAACCTGGTGGTGGCAGCAGCCGAGGAGTTAAATCTGAGCCTTCTGTGAAGTTGAAATTTTCCATTCGACTGCTGTGGTGCCCTGCTCAGAGTGTGACCTGCTCTGATGTCCCAAGAGACAATTTACGCTCCACCCTTGCCGCTTTGAAGAGCCTAAGTATCTTAAAATTCCAACACATTCTTGGAAGGAGCCTGTCCGTGTCGCTGCGAAACGTTTTCAGCAGCCTCTGCCCAAGCTTTCAGAGTAGGAGAAGCCCTCAAGATAGCCCGGCCCATCAGCATGCCAAGCGCCGCTTCTGAGCCAGCCACCGTGTCTTGCCCATGACGGGAGTTCCTGATGGGAACCGATTTCAGAAATTGGATTAGAAGGACCAGCACCAGATAGTGCGCCGAGCCCTGAGCTGTAATTCTTTAAGCAAAGCACAGAGTGGCCTCCCACTTAAGCCCTGCACTGTCCTCATACAATTTGATGGATCGTTTAGCATTTATTAGCCTCTGAAACTCCATGCCCAGAAGTGACATTTCCCTGGAATCAAAGTCCTTAAAAGCTTACGGAAGTGCTAGATGGAATGGGTGGGTGATTTATTAGGCTGTAGCCTCGATCGGACTTTCTTTGACTGTGGAGCAAAAGTTGCTTAGTGCCCTGGATGATGATAAATGATGCTCTCATAGGCATTGACCTCGGAGAGTGTCTCTTTTAGTGTGGAAAGTTGTATGGGATTTTTTTTTGGGGGGGTGGAGAACACAGTTCTTAATATTTTTGGTGTGTGTGTGTGTGTGTGTGTGTGTGTGTGTGTGTGGTTGGACTTTTGGGAATTTGGTAAAAGCCAGAGACACTTGTGATAGAAAAATGTATTTCCACATAATTTAGTATATGGTTCCTCTTAAAACCTTTTGGTTTTAAGCCCCGAATTGCTAACATCGATGGTACAGCCCATGAAGGTGGAAAAATTGGTGCACATCCCAGACCTGGGACAGCTGCCACATACAGCGGTTCTGCACACCGACGTTTATCTTGCAGGACACGTATTCCACATACCTTGGAAAGCTGGCAGAGGCTGTGTAGGAAACCAGTCTGTGCTTAGGTAAAAGGCCCCACCTTCTCCGAACTATGGTGTAGCTCTCTTCCAAGATCAATAAACTAGATGATGTGTGACATTATTTTCCATTTCATGAAAACAATTCTACGTGGCTCCTATTCCCCTAACCCCTTAGGTCTTGTCAGTTACCCGCAACCTTAATCTTTCCAAGCCTGACATCTTCATTTTTCATATATCAGGGTGGCTTAATGACACGGGAGGATCGATGGCTCCTTCCTTGAAATGCTCCTTCCTGGCTTGCAGTAGGGCTTCCCAGGCCTCCGTTCCTCAGCCCCCTTCTCTGGCTCCTTCTGGGTTGCCTGAATCATAGGCGTTGGAGTGCCCAAGGGTGCTCGTTTCGTCTTGGCCTTCACTTATTCTCTAGACGGCTTCCTCTAGTTCCATTGCCCCAGCAGTCTCCTGGATGCCAGCGTCTCCACCTTTGATCACCGCGGAGACTCCTGACTCACACACTCGGGCATCCAGCAACCGCTCGAGCCATTCCCCTGGGGTCCATGGGCATCTTGAAACCCCTAGGCCGAGAGGAGTTCGCGGTTGGAGCAAGGTCATTTTGCTGAGGGCGGGGAGGCCAAGGGAAGCCGGTCTGGGCTTGGAGCGGGAGGTGACCGTCTATCGGGTGAGCACTTCCACCACGCCCTTCACACTCGCTCCTTCCTTCCCTGTGACTGGTGGATCCATCCGCATACACGGCGGAGTTTCATTCCCGGACCAGTCGCATCCTGCGAGCTTTCTCCACGCTGCTGCTTGAGACCATATTGCCTTTGCCTCTCATCCAGGGTGACGAAATCTCTCCCTGTTTCCTCGGGGACCTCCTTGGACCACTCTTCCACTACAATGGCTTTTCATAAACCCAACCAGGTAACACGACATCGGTTACCTCCTGAAACCAATCAGGGGCCTCTTGTTTTTGGCCTGGAAAGAGAAAACTCCTTCCCATGGCTTCCCTGGCACCTCCCCGCATTCCCTTCCTATCTCATGCTCTCGGTCTACTCCCTCCTGTGCTGGCTCGGTGTTCTCCTCCTCCTCTTTCTTCTCCCTTACTCTTCCTTTCATCCCCTCCTTTCTCATTCTCTCTCTCTCTCTCTCTGTCTCTCTCTCTCTCTCTCTCTCTCTCTCTCTGTCCCTTTCCCCTCTTTCCTTCTATCTTCTCCTTCCACATCTCTCCTTTCATGCAGGGCTCATCTTTGTCCAGGCCCAGAGGAAGTTTCTACAGAAAATGGCACAAGTTATCAGTTTTTGCAGATCTGCTGCGCTCTACAGTGCTTTCTGCCTGCGATGTGTTCTCGTCTTCCTCCAAATTCCTCCCTTCGCGCATTCCACGTATTACTGAGGGGCTCTGGGTTAAGTCCCAGCGGGTTAGCTAGTTGGAATTATTTTGTGTCTGAGTGAGATCGCTTCTCTCTCAGGTTAGGACTAGGAGCCAGTGTAGGACGAGAGCTGGAGCAGGAGAAATCTGCCACCCTGAGCGAGCTATGTGTCCATGCATATTTTCCACACGGGAAGAACTCTATCGTGCTAATGCATTTGGAAACCTACCGCAAGTTGGCTTCATTGCTTTGGTCTGGTAACCGACAAAATACTACCTTTGTGGCATGTAAAAGTAAGTGTAATTTCCCAAAGTGCTAAATTTGTTCCTAGGCTGTAGGTGGGAGAAACAAACTTAATAGAAAATCACGATGTTCTTTTTTTTTTTTTTTTTTTGCGGGACCAGGGTTCAAACTCACGACCTTGCACTTGCCAGGCAGGTGCTTGCGCCACGGAGCCATCTCCCCAGCCCCACGATGTTCTTAACTAGATGAGACAACCAGGCAAGACAAACCCTTGCTTATCCTCCTCCGCTGGTAGAAAACTTCTGCCCAGAGTTTAGTCTGGCTAGAGCAGCACAGTGAGTCTAAACATAAGAAGAGCGTCTTACTCTTTTTCGCCATAAGCAATTTCTTCTGATTTAAACACACACACATGGCGCGGGGGAGCTAGGTGGAGCTAGCTCAGGGACATAAGCACCAGCCTGGCAAGTGCAAGGTCTTGAGTTCAATTCCTGGTACCAACACGCATGCACGCATGCACACACACACACACACACACATGTGAGGCTCTGCCTGTGGAGCTGTTATGCTCAGTCCTGGAGACAACGCCCTCGCCCTCCTTCTTTGCTCCGGAGCCTCATCCTAACTGAGGACAAGTCTTGCTACGTTAGAACCAAAAGCTTCCTTGCTAATGCAAGCGCAGTTAGCCACGAGGTGCGAGCGCTGCAAGCAGCCCACCCGCCCAGGCTGGCGAGCAGGCTCAGATACAGCTGTGAATTTGAGGTTATTAATCCCAAAAAAGCAGGGCAACTTGAGCCATCTTGGATGCAGCTAGAATACTGCTGTCTGGTTAAAGATCACAAAGGGCTTATGGGAGTGAGCGCCGTAGGGTGAGTTCAAAATATAGAAACAGATTCTTTTCTCATTTTCTCCTTAGATATGAATAGCATCTCTCTGGCAAGTGAGGAGTGTGCCCAGCCCCCCTTTTAGTTGAGCAAATTTTTACCACTTAACCATTTTTCTCAGTGCTAGGGATTGAACCCAGAGCCTCACATATGCTGGCCTAATGCTCTAAGTAAGCTACGCCTGCAGCCCCTCCACTTCACCATTTTTAAAGCTACAGATCAATGACACTGTCTCCAAGTATAATATCCAGCACCCATCGCCACTGGCCAGCTCCATAATTTGTTCCATCTTGCAATACCAAGCAGGGTGTAGGTATCTCTTTGGGTTCATCTTGAAGTTTTTTTTTTTTTTTTTTTTTATGGGCATGAATAGTTTATCAAGCTTGCCTAAAATATATTTTATACAAGTAGATTTTATTTTTTTAAATCTTTTTTATTGCATTTAATAAGAGATAACAATGTGACAGTTTCAAAACATGTTAGTAGTACATTTCCAGTATTTGTTACTATGCATATTGCTGTCCTCCTAGTAGTTATACAGAGCACAGGGTATAGACGTAATAATTTTTATAATCATTATTGGTCCAAAAAATTTCTTCTCATTGAACTAAGAGAAAGTAGTTGTACAGGTAATCCAGTGTTCCATAATCACAGTGGGTTATTGGCAAAACTGGCGGTGATGGAAGCTGTTGATTTAAGCCTTTTACAGCTCATCATATTAATCTAGCTTTATGTTTGATGCTTCGTGGTTAAACTTTTCTGCTGGGTGGTTAAGAGCAAGTTAAAGCAAGACCTGTATAACAAAACATGTAACTTGTATACCTCCCAAGGTCAAACAAATCTCTTCAGGATTTGCTTTGAAACCATGTGCAGTGCTTTGTAGAACTGTTGTCAGTGTCAGCCATCTTGATGAGTCACGGCCATTGCTTGACCAATTTGCTCTCTATGAAAGTCTGAGAGAATGTTTTCGCTCTAGGTGGCTCTCCTTAGGTACACTGTATATCTTCAATCCCTTTACTCTGTGGTCTCATAATCTCCTTGAACAGAAAATTTGGGAAACCACTGAGCTATAGGGGGTTATAGCACAGGTTCTGTTATGTCCTGAGTCCTCATTGACCTTGAAGGGCTAGGGCCAAAATATTGGCAATCCTTGTAGCCCTTCTTTTTCTCGAATTTTTGGTCCGTCATCTTGAAGTTTGTTGGATTTATTTATATTTTTGCCTTTCATTAAATTTGGCAAGTTTTCCAGACATTTGTTCAAAACTTCTCTTCCCCTTTATCATTCTCTTCCTATTCCTCTGGTTGTGGACCCCTTCATGGGGCCCCAGACCCACCATCTCCTTTTCCCACTTTTCTCCCATCTTTTTTCTTCGGCTTGGTAGTTTCTACTGTTCTATTTTCAAACTCATGGATTCTTTCCTTTCCTTGTTCATCTCTGCGTTTGAATTTCTCTGTCATTAGGAAATACTCATTATTTTCATTTAAATGGTGGGATTTCTTTTTAAGTGTAGTATCTCTTTGGTGATAGGTCCACTCTCTTCATACATTATTGGCTTTGATTTTTTCTCCCTCTTCCTTTATTTTATTTTATTTTTTTGTGGGACCAAGGTTCAAACCCATGACCTTGCACATGCCAGGCAGGCACTTGTTCCACGAAGCTATCTCCCCAGCCCTTCTTCCTTTATTTTTGCAAGAATCTTTAAGACAGTAATTTAAAAATCTTCCTCTAGTAGATTCGCCATCAGGGACTTTTTGGGAAGTTTCTGTTGACTGAGTGTTCTCACCTGAATGTGCCTCACAGCCTGTTTTGCTATGCTTTGTGATTTTTGTTGATGAAAAACTGGAGATTTGAATCTAATAATGTAGGAACTCTTGAAAGCAGGCTCGCCTCCTTTTGGGTGTTTACTGCTTTTGTTATTTCTTTACTATTGTGAGTTTCAGCGACTGTAGTCTTCTGTGTACTCAAGTCTCAGCTTGCGGTGTGGACCTGAAGTTTTGCTTTATGAGCTGCAACTTTTCTGAGTCATGCACGAACATTTTCCCAGTTGTGCAATTACTTTGAAATGTCCTAACATTTAAGGTCAAGTTTCCAAAGGGAAACACGGAAAACTAACAGGAGGAAAGAGGCCACTAGTCATTTAAGTCTCTCGCACAGAACCACAGCTGGGGCGGCCAGGCTGGTGCAACAGAACGGCTGCTGCCTCTGTCTGCACCCCTGTCATGAGGAGGAGCAGCTGGATAGAGCACAGGCACCTGACCTGTGGGCCAGAGGGGACTTCGGTCCTTCCTGCCTCATGCAAGTTGAGTCCAGGTTGTTCCAGGAACACAGGTGCAGCGTCTGGCCGTGGGGCTGGGGTCTGGGCTTTTAGCAGCTACAGTAAAGGTGACTATACTGAGAGATGAAATTGATCAAAGTTAACAGAAATGTACTGTCTGAGCCTTCTCCTGGAAGTCGCAAGCTTTTAGTACTTTCCAGTTATCCCTCTGTGCCATATGCCAGTATAGTCCAGGTGGGAGTTGGATTCCTGGCACTTTCTCCTTTACCCTCTTCCTCTTAGGAGACTTTGGCTGCAAGCCACCCACCTTCCAGGGGCTGCTGTGGTGCTGAAGACTTTGTGCCTGGTGCCAGGACAAGGATGTGAACTTCCCGGAGCCTGGTAGAACTATGCATCAAAATGATCTCCCCCCCAAAAAAAATTCTCTTTAGGGGAAGTGCTGAATTCCCAAATATGTGGCAGAGGAGGGCTTACCTTTTAAACACTCCAGGAGGTGTTTTTTTTTTGGAAAGTTTATTTCAACTCACAGTTTGTGAAGGTTTCAGTCTGTAATCAGCTGGCCCCAAGGCAGGGTGGGTGGCCCCGGGGCAACCGTTCAAGGTGGCAGAAGATGGCAAAAGCAGAGAGCAAATAAAAGGGGGGAGCAAGCTGCCTTCTTCCCTTACGCTGTCAGCAGACCAGATGCCCTGAGGTGGGTGAAGGTGCACAGCCTCTCCCTGTGAGCCACACTTCGCTTGGGGTGATGATGTCGATAGAGTGAGTATCCTAGCACCCTGCTGAGTTGCTTGGTTAAGAAAGAAGCAGCTCAAGGTAAACTAACCTTCCTAGCTTAATTTTTTGACCAAAACATGGTATCAGTTTATTTAGAAACTTGACTGAATCTGAATAGAAAGTTGGACCTTGAAGCTGAAGGGTGTAGAACCTGGAACAATACACAGGATGAAGACTGCTGTGTGGCTCGTGGCTGTCCCAGTGGGGAAGCTTGGCAACCATTCCAAGCAGGTGTAGAACACACAGACATTCTGTCCGAGCCGCTGCCCTCCCAGGGAAGCTGCTGCACAACTGACCAGGAGGTCACCCCAACAAGTGTTGTGTAAGTTTACAGTGCAAATTAGGTTGAGGGGGGTGATTAATGGTTAGGTGTGAGAATAAGATAGATTAATACCTAACCATGTCTACAGGGGCTGTTTTCTTCATTACGTCCCTACAGACCTCTTGATTATTAAATTACCTTAGTGAAGTTTTTTAGGTCAAAGCAGTAGAGCTGAGTGAAAAAGATCTAATTTCTAATCCCCTGACTAAATATTTTGTTTATTGTTCTTTTCACTAATACAGTATGAACTACCCTTCTCTGAGGTAAAGCTAATATTTTTGTATAAATTCAACTGAATTCAAGCATTTATTCTTGAGCACCTTCTAATGGCCAGGAAACCCTGGCCCTCTTTCAGGCTCTGTGGTGGCCAATGGGGATGGGGGGGGGGTGACTTTTCATGAAGTCTCAGCACCTGCAAACGGAGAAGGTCCTAGTTATTTCCTCAGGTTATTAGGGTGAATTGTGTATTAAAGTGCCCTGCACACTTTGACCTGATGGGAAGAGGCTGTCATTATTGCCACTGTTTTATGTGTAAAAAACATTCATTTTACCTGAAGGTATGACCAAAAGTCATACCAGGTCCTTTGCATTTTGTTGAAAAATTATTTTTTAAGGAGAATAAAAAATATTAAAAAAATTAAAGGTGATACAGAATTTTACTAAAAAATGACAGGGATTCTTGATGTATAGACAGAATCTTCCATCCGACGCCTGGGAGGCATCTGCCCTCTCTGCTCTGCACACAAGACGCTCCACCCCATGTCCTCCTGGCTCTGGGCAGCTCGTCTACATTCAGGTGACGCCCATGCTGCGCACTGGGTAGGCCTGGATTTCGTTTCTTTCCATCCCCATCTTCCAGTGGACCTATCAGGAGGAGTGCCTGGCAGCCTGGTGCCAGTGGGCATGCAGCCTTCACAAACTGGACGCCACCTCTTGGCCAGCTTTCGGGTCTAGATTTGGGGTGTGCTCCGACCAGGTTCCAGTGGACCGAGCCCTGTTATTACCTGCCCTGGTCCTCCGCGGTGATGAGGGAGGTCACCAGAAATGAAAAGGGCAGGCGGGCCTTCCCAACCGCAGTCGCCCTCCTGCCTGGTCATCTGTCTTCCCTCCTCAGCCCCTGCAATCATTATTCCGTGCCTAATCGCTTCTCATCTGGATGAGCCTAGGTTCTTCCGATAGCCCAGGCACCTGCCACCTGCCGAGCCAGCCTTCTGCGCTGTTGGCCGCACCAGAGGCACAGCCCTCTGCGTCAGCCCCGCCCGCAGTGGGGGTGCTGACCTCCGCTCCTACCTCATTGCAAAGCTCTGGCTTTCAGGCGGATTTCTCCCTTTCTACAAAACCTTGCGTTTGTGGGTTTTTCCTGTTCACACTGCCTCGGGTCGCTCCTGACGTGACTGGAACGTGGGGCAACTGCGAGCAGTGAATAAGGAAATCGGTTCTCGGAGGTGGCTTGAAGCACAGCTGGGCGTGTGAGGTGGGCTGTGCTGTGTGCTATCTGTGCGTGCTTGCGCCGGGAAACACCTCTTGCTAACACCTCCACACACACACACACACACACACTCCCCTCCCTACCATGCTGAGCTTCGGAGCAAGAGTTTTCCTTGTGACCTGCCCGCACTATTGCATTTTCAGCAGCACCCGGGAGTTGGCATGCTATTGCTTCTTCAGAGCAATACATGAATATTCATGAGTGGGGAGAACCTACACTATAAATAGCTTCATTTTAGCTCAGCTCAGATTGCTGCTGAAATGTTATAGAGAACAACATTTTCTTGTGTGTGGTGCTGGCGATTAAACCTAAGTCCTGATTCAACCCAGAGCCCAGGCCCAGGATGTGAGTGAGACCACCCAGGGCCCACTGGAAATTCACTCAGCACACAGGACTGGCATGCGAGCAAGAACATCTGGGACCTGCTGGAAACTCATTTTGCCCAGCATCCAGGCCCAGCATGTGAGGAGGACTGCCCTGGGCCTACCAGAAACTCATGGACTCAGCAACCAGGCCTGGCACGTGAGTGGAACTTCATCCATCAGACAGGCCTGGTGTGGAACCTGTAGCAGAACTCCCTGCGGTGACACTAGAGGCGAGACCCACCCAGCTGATCCAGTAGCAGAACATCTTGCCAGAGTAGCATAGCAGGTTATCTTCTACCAGCTGCAGCAGGAAGAAGTGGAGCACAGCAGCCAGACCCAAGCCACACCCACCTGGTCGAGTTTGAACTTGGTAGATCTGGACCTGGCGCTAAGGTAAGAACTCTACCGAAACTCTGTACCAAAGGTCAGAAGACAGTGCTATACAAAATGACAAAGAGAAGGAGCAAAATGCAATCTCAGGCCCCGAGCCCACCCAGAACAAGTGCAGGAGACAATAGCATAGAAGCAATTGAAAATCACACACCTAAAATCTGAAATAATTGCATCCGAAGTAAAGAAAGAACTGCAGAAAAGTGTAGAGGAAATCAGAGCAGAAAGAATTTCTGAAATAAAAAAGAAACAATAACTGTAATGAAAGAAGTACTAAATGCTTCCAAAGAAGACATTGATAAAAAACAGAGAATACAAAAATGATGGACCCTTGAATGAACAATATAGGAAGGAGATAGGATGCATGAAGCAGATTCAAAGTGCCATCCAGGATACTAAAACTTCAATCACAAGCTGGCAAAACCGTTTCAATGAAAGTGGGAATAGATTTTCAGACCTTAAAGACACCATTGTAGCTAGTGAAAAAGTAAAGAAAAAGATCCTTTAAAAACAAGTAGAATATAAGAAATAATAATTCGACATCTGCAAGATGATGCAAAGATGAATAATGTAAGACTAATGGGCATCAATGAGAAAGAAGGAGCCAATACAAATGATATAAAAAGAATATTGGCAAAAGTAATAGCACAAAACTTCCCAAATATGGGGAAACAATTTGATATTCAAGTAAGTGAAGCATATAGAACTCCAGATAATATCAACTGAATTAAAACCGCACTCAGACATATAATAATCAAGATCCCAGAAATTCAGCACAGGAACAGTACACTAAAAGCCACTAGAGAAAAGAAACAGATCCCATTTAAAGGAAAACCCATCAGAATAATGGCTGATTTCTCTTCAAATGTTATCAAGCCAAGAAGATCATGGAGCAAAGTACTTGAAGTCTTACAAGAAAATAAATTCCAACCCAGACTGATATACCCTGCAAAACTCTCTTTCAAGTTCAGTGGAAAAGTGAAATACTTTCAGGACAAAGAACAGCTAAAGAATCTCGTGATGACAAAGTCAACGCTACGCAGACACCTAAAAGATATTCTAGAGAGGGACCAAAATGACTACAACTCCATGAATGAGAATGGAAAGAACTCACCAAATAGGGCAAACAATTAAACACAGAAGAAAAAGAGGCATACAAAAGCAGTCTTTCAATTATTCTTCTATATACAACAACAAAATATTTTTATCAACATATTCTATAAACTGAGATTTCCTGTACCCTATGGGTTATGATTCTGTCCAGATTTACAGAGAGGATATCAAGGAAATAGCAGTAGCTCAGTCCTACAAATGACACCTGGCCACCAGTAAGCATCATGGACACTGTCCATGCACACGAAATAAATATTGCACTAGATCTTTGTGCAATACCCTATCTCCAAACTATTAGAAGTGTCGGTCATGTTTTTGCAATTCCAGTATTTATGTTATGTTTTTTTTTTTTTTTTTTTTTTTTTGAGGCAGGGTCTCGCTATGCAGTTCAGGCTAGCCTTGAGCTCACTTTTGTAGCCCAGGCTGGTATCGAACTCACACCGATCCTCCTGCCTCAGCCTCCCGAGTGCTGGGATTACAGGTGTGCGCCACCACGCCCGGCTAATGTTATGTTTTGTTAATTCTTTTCTATTATGAAAACTTTTTCTTCATTGATATTTTTGTATTTACTAACCTATTCAAATACTATGTGAGTACTCTGAATTGATCACAGATTCATACACATGATACACAACATTCTGGCCTTTTTGTTGGACTCACAATTTGATTTGAATTTTGGAATATTGTTTTGAGATATTTAATTTTAGATTAATTAATATTTAATTAATTTTATGAATATTGTTTAATTTTATTTTTTGTTTTATGATTTATTCTTTATCTTTGACTTACAAGCTACTTATAAGACATGGTATGATATTTTCTCCTAGTATTAGAAACTTTTAAAAGGTATATTTCCATTTTTCCACTAAAAACAAATAAGCTGAAAAAGATAAACCCTTATAGTGGGCTTCAACTTATCTCTTTTTTACTTTTGCTTTTGAGACAGGGTCTCAGTAAGTTGCTGAGTTGCCCAGCCTGGGTTCAAACTTCTACTGGTCCTAGGGTGCCACCATGCTCAGCAAAACATTTAATTTTTAGGAGTTCGTTGGAGTTGGGGATTGTAAATGTGAAATTACAGATCTGTGCTACTCAGGGTTCTCCAGAGAGACAAGATCTCCCTCCACCCACACCCCGATATGCATGAGAGAGTTACACAGATAACACAGAGAGATTTACCATAGCAGTTGGCTCACAGGAGAGCAGAGCGCCCCGTATGCACTGCAGAAGCCGGGGCACTAGGAATTCAGCTGAGGCTGGAGGCCCCAGAAGCCAGAGTATCACCATGCAGAGCAGAAGCTGGGCGCTCAGGTCCAGAAGACAGTGAGGGTCCTTCTTCAGGGTTCCCGTTCTCTCGAGCCCTCTCAGATGGGAGGATACCTGTATACCCATGTCCTCCATCCTCAGAGTCATGTGCAGAAACATGCGCAGACATGTGCTTCCTCAGCTGACCAGCCCTGCTGGGTTCGCTCAGGGAGCTGCTCCTTGCAGCACCTGTACCATGACCCCATGCTTGTAGCTGAGGAGCCTGGTGCCCAGAGGCTCTGAACCACACCAGTGCCAGGGGATGTTGAAGTAGGACACTTGGATGTGGCAGTGGCCCTGGCCACGTGCTCTGTCAAGTAGACAGCACTGGCCGCTGGCAGGTGTCCCTTATGCCTTCTCTGCCATTTTCCTTGGGTGAACATGCAGCTAGCAGGCCATGAGGGTGGCTGTGAGGTGGAGGTGTACAGGGAGAAAGCAAGCTTCGCAGGCCCGTTGGGTCTGGTGGCCCTATTTGCCACCAGCGCAGCCTCAGCCTTGCCCTGAGCTTGCGCTGCTTTCCCTCTTTTTCTGCTTTCTTACCATCACTGCCACCATCTAGCTGAGTCCTGGGCTCCTGCTTGTACTGTCATCCTGCCCCAGAGGCCTGGCAGGAGCCTTCCCAATGCCACAGGCTCCCTATGCCTCTGCCTTCCTCAGGGACAAGCTAGCGTGGGCTGGAGCAGCCTGCACCCACAGGATATTTCTAGCCACCAGCGACAAGACGTTGCAGAAAATACTGTCCTTCTTCAGCTTCCCACACCACGGGATAGTCCTTACTGCTGCAACACCCTTGCCTGTCCTCCCTTACCCCTCTCCTCTGACCCCTTAGAACTCATTGCAGGCTATGATCTTGGGCATGAAATGCTGTGTGGCTGGCGTGGCACATCCCGAGCTAGGTACTTGCAGATTCACCAGGTCTTAAGCTCCTCCTTTCCTAGCAATAGAGAGTGAATGCTGTTACTTCCGTCACCAAGGCTGTTAGACAGCCTCTTCTGGGTGATGGATAAAGGTCAGTCTGCCACCTCTATGTTGCTGGGGCATGGTACCAGATACCTACAACTTAGAGGAAGAGTGGTTTCTTCTGGCTCACGGTGTGAAGGGGTTCAGTCCATGCCTGGTTGGCTCTAAGGACAACACCTCCTGGTGGAGGTGTGTGGTGGAAGAAAGCTTCTCATCCCGCCACAGCAAGGAACCAGATGGACAGCAAGGGCCAGGAGCAGAGAGGTGGGGGCCAAGGACCACGAGATATGTTTCCAGATCACGTTCTGACCTCTGTCCTCCAACCATGCCCCATGCGCCAACACATTTGGCTACAAACTCCCCAGTGGAGGGGTCCATCAGTGAGGTCAGTGCCCCATAATCTAGTCGTCTTCCCAAACCTCACCTGTGAGCGCACGAGTCTTGGTGGGGGGACATTTTTGATTTAAACTGTAAAACAGAGATAGTTCTGGGCACATTCCCAAGGCAAATTTTGTTGGCCACGTTGTCCTTATTCAACTATGACAGGATGCTTACTGTAGCATGCTTGGTATCTTTCCCTCATATTTTAAATCCTTTTTCTCTTCCAAACTTTTGTCTAGATACTTAACCCTGAGCTATCTTCCATTTCCCTCATCTTCCCTGTGTCACAGATTTAACACTGAATTATTAAAGTGATTGTACTTTTACATTTTAAAATTATTATGGGGTTCTTTTATGTATAAACTTCATCTGGTAAAGTCCTCTATGTTTTTGTCTTGTCGGAGAGTTGTTTCTTGAACTTGTTAATCACTTGTAACATTGGGTTTATGCCGACGTCTCTCATATCTTGGCTCTGTATGGAAGCCCTGCAGGCCCTCTCTGTCAGAACTCCCCAACAGAGACACAGCTAAGCCGAGAAGACAAGACTTTCCAGCGCACAGCTGGATGTGTTGAGCAAAAGAAAAAAAATAGTAAAATACATAGAATCCTGTGTTTTATCTAGCCCAACATATCAAAAGTTATGTCAGGTGACTGTCACTACAAATTTATTAATGAATTTTTTTATTTTAGGGTGCAAGCCTTTGAAGTTAGCTGTGCATTTTATGCTCCAGAAGGTCACCCCAGGTCTCCTTCACAGTCACTCCACAGTCACCTGGACGCACCCAGCACCCCCCAAGCAGCAGGGCTTGGCCAGCAGCCGCAGTACAGCCAGGGACAGGGTGGCCTCTGAGGGGTAGAACACTTGTGGCGCTGGTGTCCCTTGTTGGTTCCCCTTTGCTCAGCAGCCCATGTCTGCGACAGTCCTGAGCCTCTGTGAGGAGGGCAGGAAATGGCCACAGGGGTCCATGTGTGTAATCTCAGCCCTTGGGAGGCTGAGGCAGGAGGATCGCTGTGAGTCTGAGGCCAGTGTGGGCTCCCTAGTGAGTTTAAGGCCATCCAGTACTATATGTGAAGCCTTGTCTTAAACACACACACACACACACACACACACACACACACACACACACACGCTGATCACTGATCTAGGAGAAAATTTTTAAAAAATTTCCCTCCAACCCCGGGCCCTCTCAGATACTCTAGGCAAAGAAAATTTTCCTCTGTTAGAGATGGAAATGACCCCAGCTGTCATCCTGGCCATCGGGGAAGCTGAGGCAGAGGAATTACAAGTTTGAGGCCAGCTTGGTCCATATAGGGATTTAGAGAGCCCCTGTCTCACAATTTAAGAAAAAAATATTTTAAAAAAGGACTGGGGATTTAACTCAGGATAATGGTTCTAGGTTCCATTCCCAACACTACAGAAACAAAAACAACCAAAACAAAACACGAAACAAAACACAAACCAAAACCTTTTGATAATATTAGCAGAGTGAGGAAAGAAACTTAATGCATTAATTTAGCCACATGGTTGTTGAAGAGCAGAGAAACGGCAGGAGAGCAGAGGCGGACCCCAGAGCTTCGCAGGAGCAGGAAGTCGGTGTGACCTTGGGGCTACCCCTGGGTGAAGGTTTTCCCTTAGCTGGCACCCAGCAGTCAGAAACACTGGGGAGTCCCCAGGTGAGTCGGAAGCCCCAGAAGAAATGCAAACATTATCCCTGGAGGTGCTGTGTGAGGCCGAAAAGAGACGGGACATGCCCGGGCCTCCCCTCCTCCTGCACCAAGCCTACCATTACCCGTGTTTCTTATTGTCCAGATGTACCGGAAATCCTGAGCCCATGTCCTCTGGGCAAACAGGGTTCTCAGCCAATCAGGGCTGAAGAAAGGGTGCGAGGATCAGGATGCATCTGGAAACCCAGAACCAAAGGACCAGCGCAGGGCCGCATGGCTCCCCGCAGGCTTTCTATCCATGCAGACCTCTGCAGGTGGAGTGGTGTGGACCGGTAGCACCTGTGGACAAACTTAGGCGGCAACGCGATTTAGCTGGACCACAGCAGAGGTCATCTCAGCTTTCTGCATCCTCAGAGCTTGCTGGGTAGGCCCCGGGTTCATAATATTCCTTTACACATGGAGAGAGGGCTCACGCAGCTCACGGGCACCCTGTAATGAGGCTTCACGAGTTCTTTGTGTCTCCTGTCTCCGCAGGGGCTATGGCTAGACTCCCTTTGCTCCTAGTATCCCTCAGAAGGCCTGCATTTCAGGCTAGTCGTTATCCTGTTTCTGCGCTAGTCAGGCTCAGATGTGAGTGCTTCATTTGATTTTTACATTCAAGGTTCACAAACCACACTTTTGAAATATTGCTGAGCACAATTCTCCGTTTTCCAGATTCATCATAGAAACCAGCATACCAAAGCTCAGCATTTCTGACATAAGGAGATTAGTTTTACTCAATACAATCTTTCTAAATGGATCCAAGTTTTTATCAGGGCACATTATTGGCTTTCTCCAGCATCATTGGATTAAGTGAGCTCCCTGATTTCTTTCAAGATCAGGCTGCAAATCAATCCCCTTGTATTTATCTCTGCTTTTAAACATAAATCCCCAGACCGGGAGACAGATCACCCCGCTTTCCCACAACTCTCTCTGTGTCCTGACCGCTTGCCAATACACCAGGCTCAAAGTTCATTCCTAATTCTTTGTCCAAACTATAAATCTCCCAGGAATCTCTCTCCACCACTCATATTTAAACTGTTTTTTTTTTTTTTTTTGCAATTTACTTAAGTAATTAAATTGATTTTGTACTGATAGTTAAAGACATAAAATTGTTCCTATAATACGGTGATATGTGCATGCACTGTGCAATGTTTAAATCAGTTTAAATGTATCAAGCTCCTTAAGCATCTGCCATTTATTTCACAGTGAATGCATTTAAAAATCCTTCCTTCTGGCTTATTGGTTACCTAAATTTCAAGGTACAAATGAAACCCTTTAGCTTGTGAAGGCTTTCCTAATTTCTCCTGTTATTGTTTTCTCTATAATATTGGTTAACACTGGGAACACTTGCTGTGTACCCTAAGCTCCCCCTGAATTCCCTCCAAGGGTGACTGTCACTTATCCTTGTGCTTGGCACTGTGGTTGTGTGACTGATTCACACCATAGTTTCCCAGATCACAAGATCAGTAGGCTCATCCTAGCCCGGGCAACTTAGTGGCTTAGTGAGACACTTGTCTCCATATTGTAAAAGCAAAAATAAACAAGGGCTTCTCACACAGCTCAGGGTGAAGTCCCTCTGTTCAACTCACACATTCACACTCCTACCACCACCACCACCACCACCACCACCAGAATGGCAAGGTTGCTGTGGTTGTGAAAATACTAAAACTTGTGTTTGTGGACCACAGCAGTGATGAGGAAGAGACTTAAAATGATATGACATACTGTGGCAGTCTTATAAAGGTCTGTGGCTTTTGGAAGAAAAACACAAGGTAGAAGGAAGGGACAGTTGAGGAGACTGGATGGGAAAGAACGACAGTGAGGAACACGGAAGTTCTCAGGAGAGAGGAAATGCCGAAACCAGAGCACACACAATTCCACTTGGAACAGCAAATTCTCATTCATGAAGGACCCTGGCTGTGCCATAGCCTAGGCACAGGGCTGTGTGCGAGGGGCCACGGGACCTGCCACAGGTGGACGGAGAGCATCGTGTGGCGTGCAGGTGAACAGGAAAAGCAGGAGTTAACACATCCCAGCTGAGAAACTTTCCCTAGCAGGAGCCGAACACATGCAGCAGACTGGCAACCGGAACTGGTAAAATCTGAAAACTGAGAAGAAAGGTGGTGAGAAGAAGCAGAAAGCAACAGCGCTGACCAGAGGCAGCCAAAAGAAAAAAAAAAAAAAAGTTTCAGGGCCGATCACTCCAGTGTCTCCAATGAAAGGCTAAATAAAGGAAAGCAAAGAAAAAGTTCACAGATGAAAATAAGATAGTGAAGAAGAAAAAATATCACAGAGAAAGTGCTTGCCAACTGGATCAGTGAGAGGCCAGCGAGCTATCCCTGCAGTTCCTGGTGTTGGAGCCACTCCACAGAGCATGAGGAGAGGCTGGGGTGTGGCCCTCAGCAGACGTGTACCCAGCATGTGTAAGGCCCCGATGTGATCTCCAACACTGTCCCCCCAAAATATGTATTTAAATTTTATTTATTTATTTATTTTTTGAGGCAGGGTTTCGCTATGCAGTTCAGGCTAGCCTTGAGCTCACTTTTGTAGCCCAGGCTGGTCTCGAACTCACACCGATCCTCCTGCCTCAGCCTCCCGAGTGCTGGGATTACAGGCGTGCGCCACCACGCCCGGCTTGTATTTAAATTTTAATCGAACACTTGCCAGGATTAAAATACGGCTCAAATTTAAATAAAAAGACCACAGAGAATCTTGGGAAATACGAAATAACTAACTTTAAGATATATCCTACTACCACTCTTAGACTTCAAAGATAAAACGCAAGGGTTTCAGGCAAAAAAAAAAAAGCATCCTATCCGATCAAAGGAATAACTGAAAATAGAATTCCCCCAAACAACCTAAAAAACAAAACAGAAATAAAGCAGGAATTTTCTTTTAAAGTGAAAGAAAGCATGAAAAATAATTTTTTAATTTTAGTGGAATGCCAAGCACCAAGGTATGGAAAGCAGTTTTAGAAATAGGACCGTTCGGGACTTGTGCATCTACAACCTCCTCTGAATGCATCTTCAGAGAATGGACTTTAACATGTAGACTAGAAAATTTTCAAGAAAAAGAGCCGTAATAGGCTGCCTTAGTTTCTTCATTGCTGGGCCAGGATAGTTGACACCCCAGCTTCAGGAAGGAGAAGCTCACTCGGGACCTTGGTTTCTAGAAGTTTCAGTCCACAGTTGTCTGGATTCAAGGCAGGGTGACACAGCAGAGGGGCCTGGCAGAGGAGAAACAGCACACGATGTGGCTGCAGGATGCAGAGAATGACCGAGGGAGGAGGAGAGAGCCCAACCACCCCAGGCCACACCCCCCGGGAACGCCTCCTCGCTCCAGGCTCCACCTCCCAACGTCACACAGAGCTGTGACTCATCACTGGACTGCTCCAGCCATGGGCTTGAGACAAGCTCCTCCCACAGCCCCGCCTAGGAGCACATGAAGATGGAGGGGCAGAGCGAAATAGAAACCGCAACATTTGTACAATAGAGTCTTCCATTGGGTGGACGGGACTTGAAGGCAAAAGTAAGGAAGAAGCCTGAAGATACAAAGCTGCACATTGTGAAGATGCTCTACCATAGGAATGGCAGGAAAAATTGAGGACAAATGAAAACAGAATACAGTCATTGACTTTTAGAAAGAAGGTGGGAGCTGCAGTAAGTTACTAAAAATCGATATCTCAGGTGGGAAGAAATTAAGTTAAATAAGAAAACAAAGCTTAGGATAGCAAAGAGGACATAGGTCAAAGGCAAACATCACAGCAAAAATAGAAAACTGCAAAATACAAAAGGTGTTTTAAAAAAGATGGAGGCAAAAATAACACAAACACACAATTTCTGTAAAATATTGCAAACATGCTGTTTTGGTTTGTGTCTGGTTGATCCGAAAGCCTCGCGCAGTCCGGGGGCTGCTTCTGGAGTTTGTGACTGATTACTGTGGGTGTGGATGCTGTACCTGCCCTGGGCAGGTAATTTGCATTACAGTGTAAAGAGAGGAGAGAGGCTAGCTAGCTGCCTGAGCGGCTGCCACTCCCTTTGCGCTCTGCTCTTTGTGGCCAACGTGAAAGGCTGCTCTCTGCCATGTGCTGCTCTGCCTTGGAGCCAGCCGAGGATGGACTGAAACCTCCAGTAACTATGAGCTGAGTAAACCTTTTCTTCCCTCATTTTGGTTATTGAGTATTTGCCCCAGCAATGAGAGAAGAGCAACTGACACACATGCTAATATTTGGTATACCACACATATCAGTAATTGTTCATGGACTATTAAATACAGAGAGTTACAGACCAGGTGTGGTGGTGCACGCCTGGAATCCCAGCACTCGGGAGGCTGAGGCAGGAGGATTGGTGCGAGTTCGTTTTGTAGCCTGGGCTACAAAAGTGAGCTCAAGGCCAGCCTAAACTGCATAGTGAGACCCTGTCTCAAAATGACAAATAAAATAAAATAAAATAAAATAAAATAAATACAGAGAGTTGTTGTAGTTTTCTGTATAATGCAAAACCTACCTATTATCTATCAAGAAAGTGATATAGGAATAAATAAGTAAAAGATGAAGGGATGCGTACACTTACAAAATGTGAAAGCCATGAACAGAAATTGCAGTCCTAAGATCAAGATAGAGCTGGCCTCTAAGCAAGTGTGACAAGCAAGAACACATTACAGTAATACCAGTTGGTGCAACGGTTAATGTTCAATTCTGGTTTTGAAGTTCTGAGCCATTTATATTGTTGCGCGTCGCTTTGTTTCTGTCTTTGTCTTTTTCTTCGTTATTTGCTTTTGTTTTAGTTTTACTCTTTAAAGTAAAAATAAAATAAAATAAAAATAGTACAGTGGCCACTTTTATGAAACAAAAACCCTAGGAGCTGCAAGGAGACACACAAGCAGGTCTGAGTTTTTTCAGTTCTTTATATGTTCTAGATATAACCCGAGGCACCACTGGCTAAAAATTTCTACCACTCTGTAGGTTGCTTTTCCTCTGTTGGTGATTTCTTTTGATGTGCAAAACTTTCTAATAAGACGAGATCTCGCTTGTTAATTCTGTGAAGCATTTCCCATGCAATTTGGGTTTTGTTCATGAACTCTCTGGCTACCTCTCTGTCTTCAAGATATTTACCTACTTTATCTTCCATTAGACTTGGTGTATTTGCTTTAATATTTAGATCCTTGTCCGTTTTGATTTTAATTTAGTGCATAGTGATAGACACGGTTCTAGTTTAATCTTTGGCGTGTGAAAAAAACAAAACAAAACAAAACAAAACAAAACAATACAAAACAAAACAAAACAAAACAAAACAAAACAAAACAGGTTTTCCAGCATCATTTATGTTGGAGAAGAAGCTATCTTTCTTCCAGTGGATATGTTTGGACCCTTTGTCAAAAATAAGGTGGCTGAGTGTGTTTGTATTTGTGCTTATATCTTCTAGTTTGTTCCATGGGCCCTCAGGTCTGTTTTACTGCTGGTACCACGCTGTTTTTGCTGTTGTTTACTTGTTTGTTTTTAATCACAGTAGCTTTGTAGCATAATTTCCAGGAAGGTTTGTGATGTCTCCAGCCTTTCTTTTGTTGCCCCAAATTACTTTCACTATTCTAGCTCTCTTCTGCTTCCAAATGAATTTTAGGAATGT
This sequence comes from Myocastor coypus, assembly GCA_004027025.1. Lineage (NCBI taxonomy): Eukaryota > Metazoa > Chordata > Mammalia > Rodentia > Myocastoridae > Myocastor > Myocastor coypus. Next base: position 33,428 of record PVJA010004906.1, on the reverse strand, counting down.
TTCTTCTAGTCGTATGCAAGCGTGCTAATTTTGGTCAGGCTTGCATCAGACCTGTAACACAGCTTTGCGAGCATGGCCATTTTTACAGTGCTGGTTCTTCCCACCCATGACTAAGGGGTATCTTTTCACTTTCTGGTATCTTATTCATTCTCCTTTTACAGAATACTGTCATTTTCAATGTATGCATCCTTTACTTTTTTTGTTATATTGATTCCTAAATTTTTGCATTTTTTGAACGCTGTTGCAAAGGGTGTTTCTCTCCCAGTGGGTTTGCTATTCATGTGCAGGAAGGCTACTGGCTTTTGAGTGCTGACTTTATATCCAGCTAGGCTACTGAATTTGGTTATTAAATCTACAGTTCTTTTGGTAGAATTTTTGAGATCTTTTATGTAGAGTTTTATGTTATCTGTAAGTAGTGATCATTTGATTTCTTACTTTCTTTTCTTCATTCTTTTTATTTCTGTTTTGTTGTTTCTTCCTCTTGTCTAATTTCTCCGGCTGATGTCTCCAGAGCTGTACTGAATAAGAGTGGAGAGAGTGGACATCCTTGCCTTGTTCGTGATTTTAGACTGAAAGTTTTCATTTTCTTTCCCATTTAGTATGAAGTCTGAAAGATTTCTTAGAGAGGGTCCCTGAAAAATCAGTGGAACAACTGCTACATTATATAAGAAGAATAATGTAACATTAGTTGGAATCAATGGAAAAAATCAGAATATAACACAAGGGACATCAAAGCGTTGCAGTTCAGTGGGGCACCACTGGGGTCACCACTGTGGGTGGGAAGTCCCATGTAGCTGCAAGTAGTCCAATTTCCCCTGGACAGTCTGGGTCAATCACCCCTGACAACACTGTGATTCCTTTTTTAGCTTGTTTCCTCAGAGTCATAGGAGTCCAAAGTAACCAGGGGAAATCTTAGCTTCCAGTTCAATGGTAACATTGCTGTGCTTCCCGGTACAAGCCTTCCCCATTCTGGGACTAGGACTTCTAGTCCAGCAGAACATAAGGTTGTAGAGTCAGGAAGCAAGAATTTTGCTAATGGATCACTAGGTGTAATGGTGAGTGGTACCATTCCTACTCCCATCCCTTGATTTCTGGGCCCATGAATCCTGGCTATGGGAGACACAGTACCATACAGAGGGCACTGATTCAAAGTATATACAGCTTTTTGAAGTACCTTGACCCAGTCCTGCAAACTGTTACCACCTAGCTGGCATTGTAACTGTTTCTTCAAAAGACCATTCTACCTTTCTATCAGTCCTGCTTCTGGATGGTAAGGAACATGATAAGACCAGTGAATTCCATGAGTATGAGCCCCCCGCTTCAGTTCTTTAGCTGTAAAAGGTGTTCCCTGGTCAGAAGCAATACTGTGGAATTCCATGGCAATGGATAAGGCATTATGCAAGTCCAGGGATGGTAGTTTTGGCAGAAGCATTACGTGCAGCAAAGGCAAATCCATACCCAGAATATGTATCTATGCCAGTGAGGATAAAGCCATCATGGCATCTGTGCCATGATGGAAGTGGTCCAATATAATCAACCTGCCACCACGTTGCAGGCCGATCACCCTGAGGAATGTTACCATATCGGGGACTCAGTGTTGGTCTCTGCTGCTGGCATACTGGACATTCAACAGTGGCTGTAGCCAGATCAGCCTTGGTGTGTGGGAGTCCATGTTGCTGAGCCCATGCATAGCCTCCATTCCTGCCACCATGGCCATTCTGTTCATGGGCCCACTGGGCAATGACAGGGGTGGCTGAAGAAGGAGGTTGGCCACTATCCACAGAACAGGTCATTTTATCCACTTGGTTGTCAAAGTCTTCTTTGGCTGATGTCACCTTTTGGTGTGCGTTAACATAGGAAACAAATATTTTTACATCCTTTGCCCATATGGAGAGGTCTGTCCACATACCTCTTTCCCAAATATCCTTGTCACCGATTTTCCAGTCATGTTCTTTCCAGGTTCCTGACTATCTGGCCAATCCATTGGCTATAGCCCATGAGTCAGTATATAGTCACATATCTGGCCATTTCTTTCTCCAGGCAAAATGCAATACCAAGTGCACTGCCCGAAGTTCTGCCCAATGTGATGATTTCCCTTCACCACTGTCCTTTAATGACGTTCCAGAAATGGGCTGTAATGCTGTAGCTGTCCACTTGCAGGTGGTGCCTGCATAACATGCAGAGCCATCTGTAAACCAGGCCCTAGTCTTCTCTTCTTCTGACAGCTGATTATATGACATACCCCACAATATGGGAAAGAGAAGGTAGTATGGCAGGCATAGGCGCCATAGATATCTGGGCAACTTCTTCATGTAATTTACTTGTCCCCTCTGGACCTGCTCTGGCTCTATCACAAATGTACCACTTCCATTTAATGACAGGCTGTTGCTGGGCACGTCCAACCTTATGACTTGATGGATCAGATAATATCCAGGACATGACAGGCAGCTCAGGTCTCATGGTGAGACCTGCATGAAGCTTGGGGGGGAGGCAACTAGACATAAACCATAACATTCTATCCTTGGACCCCCAAAGATTCACATATATATCCCTTTGTGCAAGACATTTTAGTCCATCTGGAAGAGTTGCCAAAGTCCCAATAGTTTCAGCATTGCTGAAAAGTCCAAATCCCAAGTCTCCTCCAAGATCTAAGGCAAACTCTCATCTGTGAGCTCCTGTACAATAGAAAAGTTAAACATGTCCAACATTCAAAGGCATAAGATAAACATTAACATCCCTAAAGTTCCATACAACAGGGTAATACAAAACACTGGGACCAACACATGTCCAGAATCCAGCAGGGTAAACATTAAATCCCATAGCTCCAACTGGAGCATCTGAAGCAGTCTGCACTGAGTTGTGAGCTCCATGCAGCTCCATCCCTAAGGCACTCTTGGTGTAGTTTCCATGGCTTTTCTCTTAGGCTGGCTTTGTTCCCTCTTTGCATGATCCACATTCCTGGCTTTTCCAAACTTCTGGGGTTTCCACTGAATAGGCTTTTTCATTCTCTGCTTCACACACTGCCCTCACAGCCTGGCCTCCCAGGCCTTCTTCTGAAATTGAGGTGGAAGGCTTCTTAAACTAAGAGCTCTTGCCGGGCGTGGTGGCGCACGCCTATAATCCCAGCACTCGGGAGGCTGAGGCAGGAGGATCAATGCGAGTTCGAGACCAGCCTGGGCTACAAAAGTGAGCTCAAGGCCAGCCTTAACTGCATAGTGAGACCCTGTCTCAAAAAGACAAAAAAAAAAAAACAAAAAAAAAACAAAAAAAAAACTAAGAGCTCTTGCATTCTGAATGCACCTAAAACCAGTGTCGTGTGGCTGATGCCAAGGTCTGCTGCCAGCTGGAGCAGTAGCCAGGCTTCCTTCTCTCTTAGTTATAGGGGTCGAGTGCCTAGACTGATGAACACTCTGACCTTGATTCTGAGGAATGAATTCTCTATGCTGGCACCATTTTGGAACCTGGTGTGGCCGCTGCCGCCATTCTGGTACTTGGGTCTCTGAGGCTTTTTTCTCAAGGCAAAGCCTCTCTTCTTTGCAATTCTGGGATTGCAAAGGGTGGAGAGCTGCTGTCTCCTGTGATGCCCTCAGGCCATCCTTTCGATTCTCTGGTTCCTTCCCAGCAATGGAGATCTTTTTAGCTCCATCTTTGCAGTCTACAACTTTCCTGATGTTTCCTTTCTGGCCAAACTCACACTTTAAGTCATCCTTCTTGGCTCTTTGCTCTTGATTTTCAACATAAATCTGGCTAAAAGCCACCAATAACAGCCATGCCACTGCCCCAGTAGTTGGCTGCTTTGAAATATCTCTTGAAAGATTAATCAGTCCACCATACTTAATCTCAGTCTTAGGCAAAGTCTCTGGACATGAACAAAATTCCAACAGACTTTCAGCCAATCCATAGCACAAATCATCAGGAGTCCATTGACCAATGCTGTCCTTTTTTTCCCAGCAGAAACCTCCTCAACTTGGTCTTTATAGGCAGGCCTTCTGTCAGTCTTCTGGTCTGAGTTCTGACCAGAATCTCCCAAACAGAACAACCAACACTGTTCTAGTGCTTCACTTATAGGTGACATCTCTGAACCTTTCCTATCTTTTCCCATAAGCCATTCCCAAAAGCTTCTAATCCACATGGTCAGGTATAGCCATAGCAATGACCCCAATCTTGGTACCATATTCTGTATTGGTCAGGTTTTTCCTTAGAGGAGCAGAACAGATATAATATAAGGAATGGATATTAACACAAAATATACAATCTATGAGGAATTATAAGATTGGCTTACAGTAGTCGGCAAGAATCAGATGAGTAAGTGTGCAGATGGCGTGTGCACGCTCCGGACTGAAGAGTTCAGTCCCAAGGTCTGGACTTCACTGCAGCACTCTGTAAGTCTCTATCTGCTGGATGATGGGTCTGCGCTGGAAGACTGAAGGGTCTGTAATGGATGCGGAAGAATCTGCGACAGATGGCGAAAGATCCAAGCTGGAGGCTGAAGAGTCTGCGCTGCAAGCCAGACGATGAAGTCCAGGCTGAATGCGAAGGCTGAAGCTTCTCCGAAGAACTGAAGTCTTGACTTCTTCCTCAGTCCTTTAAAAAGCCTCTTTGTGCTCTGTCATCCTGATGTAGGCCCATTGTGCCCTAGGGTGGAACCAATCATACCCCAGGATGGGCCCTTGATCCTGCTCTAGCAAGGAGCCAATCATATCCTAGGCAGGCCTTGGTCACGCTCCAGGGAGGAATCAACTGTACCCCAGGGCGGGGCTCCCACCAACAGGGAACCGGGCCGCTGAGTCATCCAGCCAAGTTGACATGATGTATCAACCACTACAATGTCTCATCAGGACCAGGAGCAAACGTTCTAGAGCCACTTGTATGTTTTCTCAGGATCGCTCTCCCAAGACGGTGTGCACCCGAAACCAGCAATCCCTATCTGTGCTCTGTCTTCCTATGCTATAAAGAACAAAAGGCGGAAAGGGGGTTTTGTTCTCTGTAACTCCCTCTGTCACATGGAATTGGAGCCTCTGGCCCCTAAATTTTCCAGATCTGCATGTCTATAGCTCTGGGCTTGCGGGAAAGAAGTACTTCTAACCTTGGCCCTTACAGAGAGAGTGAGAGCCACTGCTGGGCTACTCTGGGCTCCAGGTCTGCAGAGCGAGTTGCTACAACACCTCAGGGGCACCTGACTCTGATTGCAGTGGGTGGAGGTCTGCCGCCCAGTGGGCACAGGGAGGAGTCTCAGGGCATCCACCGTTCCCTCTCTCGTTAAGTAGTGCTTAATATCTGTAGTTAACCTCCACAGCCTGGCCTGAGATGAGCTTCCTAACAAAGGCAGCCTAAAAGAGAGTCCTAAAAGAGAGACCTTGAGCCATTATTTTGAGACAGGGTCTTGCTAACACGCCTAGCCTGGGCTCAGACTTTCAGTCACTCTGGCTTAGCCTCCAAGAGCACCGCATACAGCTTCCGTTTATTTTTGTAACTGTGTTACTGATGTTTTACCACGGACAGGGCTGCCCACATTGGGGAGGGTCTCTAGCCCTTAGGCTTAGGGACACTTCACTGATTTTGATAATTTTCAGAGCATTCCACTGATTTCTTTTTCTGCATCTGAACTTTGCTTGGGCCTCTGGGTAACCAATTTAGCAGGCTGAGGGCAAGTGGAACGTTTCTTGATTTTGGTTCCTTCTCCTCAGGTCTGAGACTGGCTACTTAACTGGGTAAGAAGTTGCATTATCCTTTCACCATGAACTTCCATTTTCAAGGTCAAACCTCAGGCTAGATGTTATGGATTGTGTCTAGTTGTCCCCCAAAAGCCTCATGTAGTCATAGGGCGGGGACATGTGGAGTTTGAGACTTGAATGGTGGGATTATGTGTTTTACTACTGTTAGGATTATGGTCTGAGTAGTGCTGAGACAATGGGTGTGTCCTGAGACAATAGGCTAAGGCGGAAAGCCTGATGTAATTTAAAGAGAGACAGAGAGACAGACTGGAGCTGTTGTGCTTTGCTGCCCTGTTTGGTTGGCTGCCTCTGCCACCATTTTGTTGCTGTTCCGCCACCATGAACTGGATGCTCTGTGCTCTGTTCTACTCAGCCTTGGGCCAGCCAAATATGGACTGAAAGCTCCACAAACTGTGAGCTAAATAAACCGTTCCTTCCTTCATTTTGAGCGTCGGGTATTTGTCCCAGCAATGAGCAAAAAGTAACTAAGACAATAGATTATACAATAAATGAATGTTTTACATAGACTTCATTTTTTTTTTTTTTTTCAAATCTGAAGCCATCTTTAGATCTCTTACCCCAAAGTTTTCCCCTGGTGGCCATCTGCCCAGCATCTTCTTGCTGAGCCAATGGCTCTGTCCTCTAAAAAGAAGGAATGCTATGATGGGATTCCACCAAGAGAAGATTGCATTCGCATCTTCCAGAGCATTTTTTGTGCCGTAGAGTTTAGGCAGAAAAACTTTACTTACAAGAAAGCCATGGCTACTTGTGTGTTCTTTCAATGGGCATTTGTGTGTGGGTTGCTAGGGATGGTCTTGGGAAGAGACAGGACACAGTTTTGAGATAAAATTAGAAATTTTCAGTCTAGGGGAAGATTTGAACCTGGCAAGGGAAACTTCAGTGCAAGGCAAACTCTGTGGAGAGGACAGACCCAACGTTCTGGGGTCAGAGAGGACAGGCCCCAGAGCCAGATGTGGGTATCTAGCTGCAGAAATTGTTCCTAAGAAACTGGAACTCACAGGCATTTCCCTTCATTTTCCTACATTTCCACAATTTCCTGGCCACATGGGGACTAATGATATCTTATCTGGAAATTCTTGGGGGAATTATGTGTTGTCTAGGTCCTGTGACTTTTGGCAATGTTACCAGCACCAGCCTTAATTAGAAGTCTACTGAGATCCATAAACTGAAATCGAAAGTTTTGTTAAACATGATGAGATCTGATACTTCCCTCTCTACGGGAGTGCTGATAAAAATTGGGGCTGAACAATAAGGTCTTAATGAATTTGGTTGAAGTTTTATGACTTTTGTTCCATAAGAAGTGAAATGATTCACTTTCTCTAAAATTTTTATGTTGAGACTCAATCTTTAGTGAAATGCTATTAAGCATTGGAGCCTTGGATGTTGATTAGATTATGAAGGCAGAGCCCTCAGTCAGGAACCTTATTGCCTTATGAAGCAGGTCCAAGGGGACACAGGAGGTCACACCTAAAAGTGACACCTTTGAAGCAAAAAATGAGCCCTCCACTGACACCAACTTCGTTATTCCCTTGATATCCTGAACTTTCAGATTGTGGCATGTGAAAGGTAAGATCATGCTGCTGCTGAGTCACCATCTATGCGACTTTGTCGTGGCTGCCCAAAAGGACGAAGACACTGGCCAGTGACTTTCCAGTAGAATCTTTATAAGCTATTGTAGTGCAGGGTTTTGGAAGCCATTTGTAATCTCTGCTAAGTTTCCACGGGAGAATGAATGCCAAAGAAACGGTTGGTCTTGGTGCTGCCCTGGCTCCTGCCGCTCTCATTTGCTAAGAGCCAGTTCCTTGCACCGTGTGCTGTGTGCCTCGAAGGTGACCTTCGTAGGCAACAGCCGTGGGCCAGCTGGACCTGAGCAAGAACCTGAGTGCCTGCTGCCAAATCAAAGGTTTGAAGCTGGAGATGAGGTTGGCCTCAGAGTTCTTCAGAGCTCATCTGACATCACCTTTGTCCTGCAAGGGCGAGGAAGTGGTTGTGTGTTCTTGCTTGGGACAAAGGCCTCAGGTAGGAAGCTTAGCAGATGTAAATTAATTGTCTTTATACCAAAGGGAGTAGCCAGCAATGTCCCTTACAGGCCTGCAGAGGCGTGCAGGGGAAAGCCATCTCTTGTCGCTAAGCTGTGTTTTTTAAACCTACCACCCCAACATTTCTAATCACCAGGAGTTATCTCTTGTAAAAGGCCACCGCAATCCTAGAGACATTATTTTGACACTGTGTTTATCTGCTGCTGCTCAGGCAAATGGCAGACCCAAGGGCCCGCTCAAGGAAATTAACGCTCTCATCTGTCACCAGCCGGTGTGGCGAAGGCCCTCCTTCCCTTTCCTGGGGGTTGAGTAATAGTTTGGAAGAAGGAAAGTGATAGGTAGAATGTTTTTCCTAGAAGGGGAAAACTGACAAGAGAGATTGACTACCCACATCTTTTCCATTTCAATGAGATATTCTTTCTGCTCAAATTAAATGGCTTTGTCAAAATAAATAAGAAGGCATGGCCACTGGAGATGGCTGAAGCCTGGTACTTGGTGCCGGAAATCCATCAGAGGTGGACATTGGAGCCCCACCCACTCTGGCCCAGCAGGCAAGTCTCCAACCTCCTCTGCTCCACAGAGTCCACTTCCTTCTGCCTGTGGGCTACGTCCTAGCTAGCCTCTCAGAATTTCTACAAGTGCAGCCTGCAGTTTGGCACTGCAGCTCTTCTTCTGTTGTGGTTTGTGTCTAGTTGTGCCCCCAAAACTTCATCCAGTCATGGGCATGGACTTCTACAGATTGAGACTTGACTCATGAGTCACGAGGATTATGGGATGTAGTACTGATATAGAGTTTGAGACTTGATCCATGATCCCTGGCATTATGTGTTTTAAGTACTTCTGGGATTATGGGTGTAGCCTAAGGTGGATAGGCTGAGGTGGAGAGCCTGGATGTACTATAAAGAGAGACAGAGAGACAGACTGGAGCTGTTGCGCTCTGCTGCCCTGTTTGGTTGGCTGCCTCTGCCACCATTTTGTTGCTGTTGTGCCACCATGAATTGGATGCTCTCTGCCCTGTTCCATTCAGCCTTGGGCCAGCCAAACATGGACTGAAACTTCTAGTGATTGTGAGCAAATAAACCTTTCTTTCCTTTATTTTGAGTGTCGGGTATTTGTCCCAGCAATGAGTAAAAAATAACCAAGACATCTTCGTTGGGTGGTTCTCCCCTAGTTCTGTAAGGGCTACCTTGTACCTTGAGCTCTATGCAATGCCAGCCGTGCTTTTTATGACTCCGAATTCTTCATGCCACAGAACACCATGTTCAAGACTGAGCCCTGAAGTGTGTGACTGGTGAACTCCAGCAGGAATGGCACACACCCACCTCTTGGCTGCCTAGAATCCACTTTTCTCTTTTGAAGAAAGTAAGGAATAACAGTGTACACAGTTTGAGAAGCCACTCTGTCTTCCCTTGGGATCCTGTGTCTGACTGGCACATTCCTCATTCCTCAGCAACTGTTTGATCTCGCTCCATTGGCCACTGTGACTGGCTCAGGGACGGGAAGACAGTCCAAGGCGATCCTCTTGGGATGAACACAGGGCCCGCTCTAGGGTGTGAGAGAAGACCTCTGTCTTGTACCTTGAGCACTGTGGGAAGTCACTCTGTGACCTTAAGAGCTGCACTGGAAGGAAGGGACAGCAGGAGAACTTTAGGACGACGTCACTGAGCCACAAGGTGAAGATGTCCTAGGGACCTTCCAATATCAAGAATGAGGAAAATAATATATCTTTCTTTCTTTCTTTCTTTCTTTCTTTCTTTCTTTCTTTCCTTCCTTCCTTCCTTCTTTCTTTCTTTTGTACTTTAGTATAGGGTCTATAGGATATGCAGTGTCTCACTACATAGATCAGACTCATAATGATCTGCCTGTGTTCAGCCTCCCAAGAGCTGGGATTGCAGATGTGTGCCACCTCACCCAGTCTCAGTCGCCATCTCAGCAGGGGCAGGGCTGGCATGACACGCCGAGGTTCTGTGCTCTGCCTAAGCAGGCACTTTCATCCGCTGAGCTATTTGGCTGGCCCACGATCTTCATTGTTCAAGCTGAGCTGAGCCATACTTCACTGTAACTAACAAGATGGGTAGTGGAGGTGCTTGGCAAGCGTCTGGATAGACTCCCAGCCCCTCTGTGACAGCTCGTATTTGGGTGTCTCCCAGTGCCTCATGTGCTTACAGGTAGGGCTTGTGGGAGTGGTTGGATCATGGGCGTGGGATGCTGAGTCAGGGTGTGTGATACTGGGGTTCAGGGTGTATGATAACTGACGAGTTGAGCACGGTTCTCGATGTGGATGATGGAAACCCCACCCTGGGTGTGAGCGCACCAATCAGCAGGCTTGCAACCTGGACGGAATAGGAAGGACAGAAAGAACGCAGGCTCGTTGCTGCTGTTTGCGTGCTGCTGCTGCCTCCAGCGTGCTCTCCCATGGGCTCTCCCCCCCGCCCCTGCGCTGTTCCCCTCTGCCAGGCCACCCTGCCTTGGAGCCGGCCAGCTGTGGGCTGTAGTTTCAACAAGCTGTGAGCTGAAATAAGCCTTTGCTCCTTTAGCTTTGGGTGTTGAGGATGTCGTCTCCCACATGAGAAAAATAACGCATACAGCAGCCTTCTGTTTATGTGGCCGTTCCTCGGATGTATTTTCCAATGCATGAAATCAGATCCAGTGCATTTTCAAACAATGATATGTATGGTTTCTCATGTTGACGGATACCGTCTTATCGCTAGGAGAATTTTGCAACGTTCCTTTAAGTATGTGGGAGTACTGTAGAGTAAGGAAAGAAAGCGAAGAGTAAAATTCCCTGCTTCACTACGTTAGGAAGTTAGGCATCCCACTTCCTCCACCGCTGGCATTCAGATGCAGGCTGCCACTTCCGTTAGGAGCGTTTATCAGTAATTTACAGGAGAAGAGCAGGATGCTAAGGAAGGAGGTGAGCAGGTGAGCCCTGGGGCCTTTGGCTGTGGCGTGGTGAGGGGAGCTCTGAGACACAGCAGCGACGCCGGGAGTGTGATTTGGCTGACCAGGGCGGAGGAGCTCAGGGAGCACAGCACCGGACGAACGCCTCGTCTGCTCGCGCAGCCCCTGCGCGTCCGTCTCTCCTGCAGCGTGGTGAGCTCACTGCCTTGATCTCATCTGCATCACACGTGTCCCCAGCTGGCTCCTCCGTGACTGGGCCGGCCGTCCTCATGAGTCTAGGCCGCCATGAGACACGAGGGATGTCAGGACTGCCAACGCCCAGGACTGAACCAAGGGCCGGTGACTCAGTGCTAGGGGCCCACTGTTGCACACACGGGAGGATTCGAGACAGAAACAGAGGCTTCCGCTCCTGACTGAAGATGGGTGATAAATGAGCCGAAGCGGGTGACGGTGCTGTGCTCTCCACGGGACCTGCTTATAGTAAGTGTTTTGGAAACTCAGGCGTTCTACTGCGGGGCTCTGTAGCCCTCAGAAGTGACTGGGGTTTTATTAGCTTCTTAAGATTTAATTTTCAGGTGGAACGTAATGGTGCAGGGGTCATGCGTGGTGCTCAGCACCGCTCTGGGGCCTGGAGCTTGCCTGTGTGCCCTGGAACCTGACAGCCATGCACGGCTCATCCTTCAAGGGCTGCTGTCAGGGCAGGATTTTGAGCGCCGAGGAGAAGACGAGCTGGGAGGGAGACCACCTTCGGGTGAACAGGGAGACACCCAGCTTCAAGTGTTTGCTGCCCCGGGAGCCCTGTTTCCTCCCCAGGGACAGGCTTGCTCCCCACCAAAGACCCCAGCCATACACTTCCAGGAGCATGGGGGAGGGGCACGGGTCAGGCTTCCGCCTGTGGAGTGGGCCGTGGCCCTGAGTCAAGGTGGCAGTCACGGACAGTGGGTGACACCCCGTGGAGAGGACCGGCGCTGTTCCTCACCTGAGGGCGTTTGGTGGGCTGGCTGCTTTTCTTCTATCCCATTGGTTTGTTTGGAAGTGGAGAAGTGTGAGCTCTCTCTGAGCTGTTCTAGGAAAGCAACTCCAGGAGGGCCATGGGAGTGGGCGGGATGTCTTGGGCTGGGCGGGGAGCAACTCCAGGAGGGCCATGGGAGTTGGCGGGACGTCTTGGGCTGGGCGGGGAGTCAGGAGAAAGCTTAACGTCCATAGCTACAAGAATGGGCCGAGTGTATGTTTGTGGGTATGCATGTGTGTGTGCACATGTGACTATGTATGCCTGTGGGTGCACCGGTATCAGCACACATGTGTGCTATCCATGTGTGTGCATGTACATGTATGATTTACTGTGTACCTGTACTTATGGTTGTGCATACATGTGTGCAGCACAACTGTGTGCTTGTATGTACTGTTCATGTATGTACATGATGTGGGTGTGCCTGTGTGCTTGTGGGTATGTAAACCTGTGTGTGCACCTGTCCCGGTGTGGTGTGCATACATGTGTGTGCATAAGTGCTGTGGCTGTGTGCGTGTACACATGTACCTGTGAGTGTGTGCACACTTGGGCAACCTGTGCCTGGGTGTACTCATGTACACACATGACTGCACACGTGTGTGCTGTCTCTGTGTAGGTGCGCTTTTCAGGACAGGAAAGGTAGCTGCGGTGAGCGGTCGGGCTAGCCAGTGCCCAGCACAGGGATGTAAGGTGTCCCCACACACAGGGTCCTATGAGGGCGGATTGTGGTGGCTCTGCATGCCGTGAGAAGGCTTGGGGCACTCCTGAGCAGCAGGAGGATGCATGCGCAGACTGGCCCCACACAGCTCAGGTGCCTGGGTAACTCACCATGGAGGCCGCGAGTGGGTCCGAGGTGACGCTCATTTCAGGGTACCTGGTCCCAGCTTCCCTCCCGCTCTTGTCCTGAGCCCGAGGCTGGCATGCCTTTCCACGCTACCTCTGTCTAGTTTCTGACATTGGCAGAAAGTGTCTTTTGTGTTTCTTTCCCAGACCATCTGTAGAGGACCGCAGCCCTGAGTTTGCGGAAGTTTATAACGTTTGTTTTTCAAAGTGACTAAGCTAGTCGTGGGTCTCATGTCTATAATCTCTGTAACGAGGAAGCTGAGGCAGGAGGATTGCCAGTTGAAAGCCAGCCTGGCTAACTCAATAATGTTCTGCCTCCAAACAAAATAAAAAGGGCTGCTGATGTAGCTCCATGGTACCGCGCTTGCCTAGCATGTGGAGGGACTTGGGTTCAATCCCCAGAAGGATGAGAAATAAAAAGTGACTCTCCGAGGTGGTGGACAGCAGAATTAGTTCAGCTTTAGCAATCGTCTCATGCTATGTGTGTACATCAAAAATAGCTTAAAATAATTCTGTTTTAAAAAAGAAGTAAAACGTCCCAGGGATGAGTGTTTCCTAGGACTTAATCGTTCATTATCCTTCCTGGAGGCTCCAAAGAGCTTGGGCCTCTCCTCTCTCCACAAGGTGACCTTCACAGGGAGAGGAGCACGACGAACGTCGCATCTCTGGACTGCTGTTCCCAGGGAGCTGAGGGAGGTTGTTCTGCATCCAATATGCAAATGTGTGTGTCTTGACCAGCTTCAAGGGAAGCTTTGAAAACATCAAAATAGAATTCTGTCTGAAAAAGTGCTGGCAGCTTCCTCTCCAAAACATTCCCATGGACGCCTTGAATATCTAAGCATCTCAATCTGGACGGTTTTCCTTCCCTGCTTCCCCATCTGCATAACAATGACTAAACAGGGACCGACAGTTTCTTTTTCTTGCATCCATAAACAATGCGCCACCCCCTACTTCTCCCGCAAGCTTAGGGCAGTCTTCTCTGAGGTGTTTGGTGGACGGGCTGCACGCATTTTTGTCACGTGGATCATTTAGTGAGACCTCTCTGATCCTGAATGGGTGAGGCTGCCCGGCTTCTGGGTCAGGAGCCTTCCATGGAATCCGTTTATGGCTTAGCTGTAAAATACCTTCCCTCCCCTACCAGTCTCAGCGTGTGGAAGGTAAGGTGCCACAGGGACCCGCTCCTGCTATGCGGATTCCCTCATGGATGAGTCCGGTAGGTGGTCGTGCTGCGCTGCTGGAGGTGGGTGGGGGTGATGGCCACTGGGGTGTGGCCTAAGGGGTATTCTCATCCCTGGCTCCTCCCTCCTCTCTCAGCTTCGTGGATTCTAAGACCTGAACGGCTTTCCTCCTCCTTCCGCCTGCCCTGCTGTTCTGCCTTGGAGCTGGCTGAGTTTGGCCAGAGCTCACTAGACACCATGAAGCAAAATGAGCAACTGTTCCTCTAAGCTGCGGGCGTCAGCCACTGTGTCCCACGGCAGAGAAAGTGGCTTTGCAGGGACCCTTAAAGGAAACTCGAGAGAGGGAACCTGAGGGACAGCTCAGTAATGCAGCCATCTTGTCTTTGCCCCACACAATGTATGAGAAAAAAAGAAAATATGACATTCATACTTAATTCAACATAGGGTGTTCAAGCTGCCTTTCGGCCTGCCCGGCACGGGTCACGGGCCTGTGGGCCTCGCCTGTTACCTCCTCTGCCCCAATACCGCGCCGTCCCTGGGCAGCCTCCGTTTCCTGGGCTCTTGGTGCTTCCTGCATGCTCTGCCTCCGCTGACAGTACAAGGGACAGGGCTTCCCCTGCAGCCCCTCCTTCGCCCCCTTTTCCCACGAGCCCTTGGGCGCATCCCTGCACCCTATCCATGTACCTAGGGCCATCTGCTCAGTGGCATTCAGTGGCCTGCAGTCAGAGTGACATGAAAGCACAATTGCTGTCCTACGTGTCTCTACTGAGTCACAGCCTTGCAGGAAAAATATGGCGGTGGGGGAGCAGGGCACTTGGCTTAGCACTGGGCCATGGGCGCCACAGGGCTTAGCCTGTGAGACCACAGTTCAGAGAAAGCACTGTGCGTGGTGCTGTCTTCCTACCCCTTCCCCAAGCCCATGTGGCCATTGCTTCCTCAGCTGAAGGTCACTTACGTGACCTTCTATCCTTGTTCATCAGAGACCCAGATGCCAGCTTGTCCCTTCTGCCTCCAGGACTTTTTCCTGCAGATCTTCTCATGAGTTCTGTAATGGTTTCCACCTATCCCAGCCCTAAATTACTGTGTTGCTTCTGCTTTACGTTAGTGGCCCCCCGCCTGTCACCCAGCCATGTGTGGGCCTGCAGAGGAGGGACGGCTGCTGAGCGTTGCACTGGTTTATTAGGGGAATTTATGGTAGTGCCGTGTCTTAGCTATGTTTCTGCTTGCTGAGAGAAAAATACCCAAAGCCCCAAGTTAAAGGGAAGAAAGGTTTATTTAGCTCATGGTTTGTAGAGATTTCAGTCTGTAATCATCTGGCTCCAAGGCAGAGTGACTCAGGGCAGAGGGGCAACCGTTCGTGGCAGGAAAAGACAGCAGAGCAACAAGAGCAGAGTAGGGAGATGCCTCTGTCTCTCCCTTAGGTTGGGTGTAGGCTGCCTGCCCCAGGGAGGGTGTAGTAGCCCTCCCACCTGGCATCCCAGTACTGGACCATGAATCCGTCACATACTCTAGATGTAGTCACCCCTGAAAAGCCTGTCCCCCATACTGCATGAGGCTTTGGAGGGCATCTGGACACACACCACAATGTTCCACCCTCAGGTCCCCACACACACACGTACATTCCCATATGAAAAAGGCACGTAGTTCATCCCTGAGGGTTGCTGAAGTCCTAACAGTTTCAGCCATTACCGAAAAGGCCATGTCCCAAGGCTCCTCTGGGATTTAAGGCAAACTCAGAGCTGTGAACCCTTGCACAAAGGAGGAGGTTGATTGCTTCCAGCGTTCAGTGACTCGAGATGGATGTTTCCTCCCAAAAGTTACACTTCGGGGTACAAAGGAACAGGACCCAGGCAAGTCCAAAATCTGGACAGAAACCACCACACACTGGTTTTAAGGGGCGCTGTTGATTGTTTTCCAAAGGGCTGCTCGGGGAGGGACACTACATTTTCTTGGAGGGTGCTGTGCACAGCCAGCTTCGAGTGGCAGCGGCCCTCTCATGGCCTTGAGATCTCACTTCACACTGGTCATCCTGGGCAGCTGAGGTGGAATCCTTAATGAGCCGTATTGCACATTTCCTAGACTCAGTATCCAGTGGCTAAGGGCGAAGCCACAGCCATCTTTTATTTTATAGATTTTGAACAAAAGTTTTAAGGATAAGTATATATTTTTCTAGCAAAACTGGCATCCTCCAGAATGATTCTGAGGACCCAGCGGCTCAACCTCGAGCCTTCCCGGATGCTGGTTTCCTCCTCTGCAGACTCCCTGGGCACACGCATTCTCTACTGTGTGGATGTGCTTCCCTGTGGGTGTCGACCCTCTTCCTCCTCCTTGCTTCTCTTAGGGCCCCCTACGCTCAAGTGCATGGGGACCCCCGAGTCCTCCTGCACAGTCTCAGACCTTTCAGGGAGGCCCATCCTGTCATTCGCTCTACAACATTTCAAATGAGTTTTCTGGAGGATTATACCAATTCCAGGAACAGACCTAGGCACTCTACTCATTTGTAGCTTGCTGACCTCAAACTGACTCAGGGGAAGATGAAACAGATCCTGAAAAGGTTTCCCACTGGGAGGTTTTGGGCCATTTACGTCTCCATTCAGTGCAAGTGATTTCTCTGCGCCTGGCTTACAGCTGAAAATGGTAACATTGTGCAAAACCACATTGCTACCCTCCGAGTCCCCTGGCCCTCTGGGCAGCTCTGGGCCTGTCCTTTCTTCCCATACTGCTTCAGGACCTCAAGCCACCCCACCCTGTGCGGGGCTCCACGCTGCCTGTCCATGCTGAGCTGTCTCCTAGTCCAGTCAGTTTCTTTCTTTTTCTTTTAACAAAGACACTAGCTTATTTCAAGGAGGAAAACAAACAAAATACATCTAAGGTCTTTGTTTTAAACCAGCATAAGCTATAGGATCTCCTATATCAAAAAAAAAAAAAAAAAAAAAAAAAAAAAGAAAGAAAAAAGAAAGAAAAAAGAAAGAAAAATGACAGCTTTGTGACGCACAGGGCACCAGCCACGCCTCGGTGGTGGTGGTGGGCCCACCCTACTTCCACAGTAACCAGCTGCTCTGCAGATGCACCGCATTCCAAGCTGTCCTAGGTAACAATGAGAGTGGCTTCCCAGGTTCCTTGCCACCCACAGATGCAGAATTGCCCATGAGAAAGGCTTGCTGAGCCTCTGTCCCCTGTGGTCCCTGCCTGCAGTGTGTAGCTGCCTCTGCTTGTGTATAGCTGCTTCCTATCTGTTTTTCATCCAGTTCTGTTCCCAGGAAGGGCCTTTCCTTCCCTCGATGAGCTGAGCCTCATCCATGGGCTCCTAAGCTCCTGTCACTTTGACAGTCACAGGTTGTGAGACAACGTGTTTGAGTTCTGCCATCGTATCGGGGTCTGTGAAAAGCAGGTCCCCCTGGAAGATGTCACCTGGGCTCACACATGATGGGGAGCTTTGTTCCATGGTGCCACTGGCTTGTTTACCAGGCAGTCACACTTCGGAGGAGCTGATCCTCCAATGAGGGTGGGAAAGAAAATGTCTCAGAGTTTTTTTCTGCCAAGCTGCTGCGTTCTGGTGTCTTCTGCTTTGTTCCTGAAACCACAGATCAAAGGACACAACTAGGTTGTGATCTCAAATAGTGACACTAACAACAGGCTTGTTGCCCACTGTCTTAGTTACTTTTTACTCGTTGCTGGGACAAATACCCGACACTCAAGATGAAGGAAGGAAAGGTTTATTTAGCTCACAGTTTGTGGAGGTTTCAGTCCATATTCAGCTTGTCCAAGGCTGAGTGGAGCAGAGCAGAAAGCATCCAGTTCATGGCAGCGGAACAGCAACAAAATGATGGCAGAAGTAGCCAACCAAACAGGGCAGCAGAGAGCAACAGCTCCACTCTGTCTCTCTGTCTCTCTTTATATTACATTCAGGCTCTCCGCCTTAGCCCCCGCCTTAGGCTACGCCCATAATCCCAGAAGTACTTCAATCCATAATCCCATCAGTACTAAAACCCATAATCCCAGGGATCATAGATCAAGTCTCAAACTTTAGAAGTCCCTGCCCAGTGACTACATGAGGCTTTGGGGGGGACAACTAGACATAAACTATAACACACACCCACCACTCACAGCCTACGGTGGCGTGGCTCTGGCCTTTCTGGACCGATTTCTCTGAAGTGTTGATGTAGGTAATTCAGGAAACACGGTCTATACATTGTCATCAGTGAACACTGAGCCCGCCCCCACAGGATACTGTCACATAGAGTCTCTCGCTAGAGCAAGGCCAATCCTGATAATGCTTCCAGTCAAGTTTAGGGACGTGTGTAGTGCCTACACAGTGAGGCACCTCTGTTGTGAGGTGCACACTCTTATGGTTTGTGTCTAGGTGTCCCCCCAAAGCCTCAGCCTGTCATGAGGCTGCTTCTGGAATTTGTAATTGATTATTGTGGAAATGGGTGCTGCCTCTCCCCTGGGGTAGGTGATCTACATTTCAGTGTAAGGTAGGGAGAGAAGTTAGCTGCTTAAGCTGTTGCTAGCTCTCCCTGAGCTCTTGCTCTTAGCTGCTGCCATGGAAGGTTGCCCTCTGCCATGTGCCCCTCTGCCTTGGAGCCAGCCGAATATGGACTGAAAGCTCCACAAACTGAGAGCTAAATAAACCTTTCCTTCCCTCATTTTGAGTGTCGGGTATTTGTCCCAGCAATGAGAGAAGAATAACTAGGACATTCGCTCTGCAAATGCTGACAAGTGTGTACCCCCATAACCGCCAATGCACTAGCTGCAAGTGTTTGCGTCACCCCAAAGAGCTCCCTCATGTCGCTTTGTAGGCAGCGCCCCTGCCTCGTCTTCTGGTTCTGGCCAACATCAATGTGATTTAGGCTCTTAGGTTGCTGTTTCTATAAAGGCACTAACTATTATGGATAGGTTTTTGTGAGGGTATGTTTTTACTTCTCTCATCAAATCCTTAATAACGGGCTTATTGGAATGTGCAGCAAGTCTATGTTTAACGTAAATGTGAAATAACCAAAATGTGGGGATTCCATAATGATTCTTTAAAATTTCCTGTTAGTACATGTGTGCAGCACGCAGCGGTTACACGGATCAGAGGAGCCGGTACGTGTGCACAAAACACCTCAGTTCTCTCTTCTCTTCCTCTTCTTTCCCCTCCCAGTTTGTTCCCCTCTTATTTGAACATTTTCTCCCTTTCCACAATATCTATCATCCATTGTCATTTTTATTTGTGTTTTTGTCTTCTGACACAAGAAAGACGTGATACTTAAACATGAGTGTCGCATTTCTTTCTCTTAAAGATATGGTCTCGGGGGACACCCATTTACCCCAAAATATCTGAAGTTTATCCTTCCTCTTGAAGACTTTTGAATGTACAGTTCAATATCTAAGCTAATGAGAATAAGTTTTGCAAAGTTGTGTCTTCTCCAGACCGAGCTCTGGACTTTGCGTTGCGCTACGTCACCAGTCTCGTTGGTGCTGACGTTCTCGTCATCATTATTATGGGATAGGGTTTCTCTGAGTCTCCATGTTGCTCCCGCTGGGCTGGAACTTGCTATCCTGCCCCAGCTTCCCAGAGTGGTGGGGTCACAGGTGTGCGTCCCTCGGCCCAGCTAGGCGTGCAGAATTCTCAACTGTTCCATTCCTTTCACATCTTTTACTGGATCTGATTATGGTGACTCCAGCGTGTATGAGCCTACTCCTCAGTTCCATGCGACCTTCGTGTGTTTGAAGTTCCTTTTCTGCCTCAGCTTCACAGAAGTATAGCTGACATAAAAATTTATGGCCGGGCATGGTGGCACATGCCTGTAATCCCAGCACTTGGGAGGCTGAGGCAGGAGGATCGATGTGAGTTCAAGACCAGCCTGGGCTACAAAAGTGAGCTCAAAGACAGCCTGAACTGCACAGTGAGACCCTGTCTCAAAAAGACCAAAAAAAAAAAAAAAAGTATGGATTGGTGGTATACAATATGATCTATAATAAAATAATTATCATCAAACCAACATGCCTATTGTGTGTGTGTGTGTGTGTGTGTGTGTGTGGTGGGAGCACTTAAGAGGTAATCTCTTGGCAGCAAATCATAGGCGTGTCCAAGGCTGTTATTAACTATAGTTCTTATGCCATCCATAGATGTAATTTTAATATATGTAAGAGTTGTACGCACGACTTCTTTCAAGTTCAAAGACCTTTGGACCAAGATGCAAAATGCAGTCAGGTGCTAAACCTGGCTGAGAATTCCTGACTTCTGTGAGCAAATCAAAGACCAGGCACCTGCCTTCGATAATCAGCCAGTTTCTGAATGTCAGAGTTTCTGGGTAAAAATATCAAGTAGTGAGAAAGAAGTTACAATCAACATCCACGATTATGTCACAGTTATTGGCGAACTCCAAATAACTTTCTAATCTCTCGTTAAATCAGCATAAAATATTTATACATAAGGAAGAAATATCATATTAAGATGGATATGCATGGGTGCTTAAGGTTATCAGCCAACATAGTTGTTTTTGTAATAGCTGCTTGTCGGT
The DNA here is from genome assembly GCA_004027025.1 of Myocastor coypus. Lineage (NCBI taxonomy): Eukaryota > Metazoa > Chordata > Mammalia > Rodentia > Myocastoridae > Myocastor > Myocastor coypus. The sequence continues at coordinate 13,214 of PVJA010004906.1, read as the reverse complement.
TTCCACAGCGCCAGGCAAGCCTAGGACACCTCTCTCATTTCATGGCATCAGCATGTGACGCTGATCTTCTAACCACCACAGTTCCCCAAAATGGTCCCATAAAAGTCCTGGGCTGAGCCTTGGTCGCTGCCTACGGATCCTTCTCAGGTTAGTGTGCGCCCCCAGCCCTTCCACTGAGACACTGGCAGGGCAGCTGGCACACATTCCACCGCTGTGCAGGAATCCCGCGGTGTGAGCACAGCTGCAGTCCCAGTGCTTGCCACCAGGGACATCAGGCCCAGGATGCCAACCTATGGCGTGGCCTGAGGTGCTGAAGTCGCTGGGAGGGACGTGGCTCATCTGAGCACTGGGTGGAGGAGTTTACCACGCAGCAGACTCAGCCAGAGCAGCTGTGGGAGCGAGTGCTGTGACCCCGTCCCGCTCCTAGGGCAGGGGTCATGTAAGAGCTGAGGAAGGGGCTGCACAGCCCTCTGTGGTGAAGGACGAAGATGGCGCCCCCTGTGCTGCGGGGAACAGCTAGGGCTGGGCTGTGCCAGCGGGGCAGAGCAGGGGTGGCCACAGGGATGGGTACTCCCCAACAGAGCCCTGCACTCCCCATTGTGAGGTTTCTGGCTTGTTGCGCATGCCAGAAGACTCACCAACGACGCACTCTTCAGCACCCATGCAAACAGCACTGTGTGTACAAGGCTCACGGCCCTGCACATCCGTGGATGAAGCCGTGCTCCAGAGGAGGAGGTTAGGAGCGATTTTACCGGAAGTAAAGAGGAGGAGGACAGCTCCTCAGTTTCCCGGGGAGGGGAACCCAAGTGGGGCGGCCACACAGTCTGAGGTCTATCAATAATCTGTAGTCAGTGGTTCTCAACCTTTCTAATGCCATGACCCCACAGTACAGTTCCTCATGTTGCGGTGACCCCAAACCAAAAAATAATTTTGGTGGCTGCTTCAAAACTGTAATTTTGCTACAGTTATGATTCGGAATGTAATAAATAACATTTTCCGATGGCTTTCGGTGACCCCCGCCGGGGTCTCGACCCACAGGTTGAGAACTGCTGCGTGTAGATAAATAGCATAGGAATTGCTCCGCTGTTCAGCGCCTCCCTATCACAGGTGGCTGTGGATTTAAGATGATCAGCCGGAAGCTGGGATTTTCACCTGCTTCTCTACTATGTAGGGTTTACAAGGAACTGGGACTTCAGAAGAAGCTGGTTGATTTGTGTTATAAGTTCCTGCAAATTCTGGAACTTAGCAAGGAGTGGCTGTGCCTCCCTCTTGTAGGGGGCGGGCTGGATTGCATGCTGCCTGAGGAAATTCACTTTTTGTCCAAAAGTTATACTTCACCGAGAGTCCTTAATTCTTACTCCATGGTGCATCCCGCTGTGCCCCAGGTTAGTGTGTCTAACCTAACACACTAAAGGGCCTAGTCTTAGGCCCTTTTCCAGGCCATCTGCCTTCCTCCTAAGCTACCTGAGGAGTGGCCTATGCCAGGGTGGGCTGGCTGTGCACGGTGTTCTTTCCCGTGGGTGCTTTTCATTCCAGGGTGCTTGGGCCCCAGGAGCCCACATCACCTTGTTTGTCTCTGGGCAAGAGCTTATTACTTTCCAGGCTCCTGTGCTTCTCAGGATGCTCCGCCCCAGGACAACCTGTATCCTTGCCTTTCCTCAGAGGGCTGTGAATCCACTTGGGTTGGTCCATGCTTGCCTTTGGACTTTTGCTGTGGTGAACTAAGAAAAAGCTTGCGGTGAGGTTCACAACGGAGGACCTCTGCGGGTCATGGACCTGTTGTGCCGGCAGGAATCACCACGCTCAGATATGAGCCACGGGGCGTTGGGGAAGGCCCAGCGTGCTCCGTGCAGTGTAAGCACTGGTGTCATTTGTCCCCAGGGGAGTGCAAAGCAGCTTCCTTTTCCACTTGCGTTTGCTTTCAAGAGCCCTTACACCGGTGCCACCTCCTAAGCTGCCGGGGGCTGCTTTGCTGCCGCTCACTTATTTTACAGGGTTTCCATTCTCCTTGCATATTTCTGAATACAGCAATAGATACGCTGGGTGAGTCTGAAGCTACTTGCAGTGTTATTTCACAGGGTGTGTTAAGTGGAAGTACGAAAGAAGACAAAAGGCATAAAAGCAAAATTGGAGTTTTACAATGGTACTTTTAAGAGAAACTGCAGTTTCCGGACATAAAAGTAATTCCAGCCTTTTCCTCCTGTAAATTCACTCAGAAAGGTTCCCAAGGCTCTCACTCCAGTGGACTCCCTGGGCTCCGGGCTGGATTTTCCCCTGCAAATTGCCCTTCCTCAGACAGTCCAGCCGCTCTCCAGGAAGCGGCCCTAGGTGGGTAGTGGGTCTCAGTTTCAAGCATGGGGACAGGGACAGAGCCCACATGGCAGGTGCCTGACAGGCAGTAGGGTCGCACCTCTTAGGCGGTCCATCTGGAGGCCCCGGAAGGCCCACAATATATCCAGCTTCATGCCATAGCGCGCCGCCTCTCCCCTGGGGGTCGGCGCTCTGTTTCTGTGAGTGTGCCCAGGGAAGGAGCCCCGCTGCCCCTCTTAGGGCCACAACCTGCAAGTGTTTTCCGTGATGCAGCTTCGCTTGAAGGGTGGGGTGGGCTCGGTTCATTATGTCAGTGCGAACTCCTTCGGTGACAAATTGTTTTATTATAATGTTAAAGAAAAGGGTCTGGGAACAAGGGGAGCAAACATAAATTGATTTTACCCCTCGCACGAAGGGTGGGGAAGCCTCTCCTGGACCAGCTGCGGCTGCTAATCGGCTTCACTGAGTGGAAAAGCCAACTTTACCTACGGCTCCCTTCCGGACACAGGGCAGGCGCTTTGACCACGCTGAGCACGCACCCCAGGGAGGCTGGGGGAGGGGCCCTTCTTGTTTGAAGGCTGCATCGCCAAGCGGTGGCTCTCGGGTCTCTGAGAAATTCAGCCCTGGTTTGCAAAACCAGGAAAGGCTTTTAAAAAGATTTGCATCTCAAAGGAGTAGTGGGAAAAAAAATTGGCAATTAGAGGTTTTCTACAGTAGAAGCTCTCAGCCTGGAAGTCAGGGGCCAGGGACAGAAAGCTTCTCTTTGAAGCTCCGCCGGGCAGAGGGGCCAGGAAGAGCAGCCTGGAAAGGCGGTTCTGAGGTAGGATGGAGAAGATGAAGAGAGATGAAAAGAATAGGCGGGAGAATGCAATGTCTAATTTGTACATTTTAAGAAAAATGGCAGCCATGGGACACGCAAGCTATGCAGGCCTTTTCTTCCCTCCCAGGAAACATTGCTGAACGTCCTCACGACAGTCACCCTGGTGTGCTGTGCCTTTCTCCAGGACTTGGTGTCCCGCTGGCCACCTGTCCCCAGGAAGCCACCCCCCAGGGCGTGGCAAAGTTCAGCTTCCAACACATGCATCTAACACGGCTCCCAAAACGCGTGAATCCTGTGAACGCTTGAATACACACCTTAGAAAATCTGTTTTATTTATTTATTATTTTATTTTATTTTATTTTTTTTGGTGGGACCAGAGTTCAAACTCACAACCTTGCACTTGCCAGGCAGGCACTTGTGCCACGGAGCTATCTCCCCAGCCCCTTGTTTTATTTTTTATTTTCATTTTTATTTATTTATTTGCCGAACCGGGATTAGAACTTACAACCTTGCAATTGCCAGGCAGGCACTTGTGCCACGGAGCTTAGCCCTAGATAATCTGTCCTAGGGACGCTCCCAGGCGGGTAAGTACACCCGCCCCCTCGGGAGGCCAGCTGCTTAGGTCCTATGCTCAGGTTCCTTTGCTTCTCACTGACCAAATTAAAGGAGGAAATTTATTCTAGTAGGGAGAAGGGTGGATTTATTTAAAGGTAGAAGGTCCATTCACCCAATCACCACAGCAGCTTGGACAGGCAGGCCAGGGGCTCCTATAGTGAGGAGCAGGGACGGGACGCCGAGGGTCTGCACTCTTCTGCCTTATCCTTTCTGGCCTTTCTTCCCTGATCTTTGCCTCTGTCATCTCGCTTCCTCTCTGCCCGAGTTGTGATGGACATTAAGCCATGTCCTCCTAAGGAAGGCCAGGGCTGGGGCAAAGCGGACAAACAACTGGGCAGGATGTGTCAGAGGTTATAAAAACCCAGAGGACATGCGCAGAACGCAGGACCCAAAATGACTCCGCGGCTCTTGGGCCCTGGACCAAGAGCCCGTCAGAGAGCAGCATCTTTACTCTCTCCTTTGAATCTGGCGCTGTCTTCAGGAGCAATCAGAAAAGTGCCGCTTTCACGCTGCATTTGCAAACAGTTGGGCACCAAGTGGGTCTTTCCAGAAGCAGCTGGAGTTGGGCACTAGCCCAAGGACCGCTGTCCCGCAAAGGAGAAAGCCAGCCTAGGAGCTGTGACGCGTCCACCGGGGCTCCTATTCTGCGCGGCTTGTGCCACTCTTCTTCGCTTAGGACATCAAGGACCTGGGAAGAAGCAGTCCTGAGGGCTTTCTTCTGCCCAGTGTGTTGTCTCTGCCTCTGGGGCTCTGTGAGCTTTGCATGGGCCTGCTGCATGATGGAGGAGAGCAGCGTTTGGCTGCAGCTTCCTGGGAAGAGGGCGTCACGTAGGACCTGAGCTTACTTAGATCCTTGGTTTAGTAGAAATGGAAATTGAAACAGAAGCACAAGTTTACTGAAAATAAGCTTGGATTGAAAAGGTAGAGGCACTGTGGAAAGGCCTCCAGCTTAGGTGGCTGGGGTGTGTGCTCTGATTCAGGGGCTCAGGTTGCCCACCCACAGGGGTCGGGTCCAGGTTTCAAGGACCAGCTGGTGCAGGGGTCTTGCTGACTTCACAGGTCTGGTGGATCCAGCTGTGTATACCGTGGCTTCGCCTTTCCTGGGATCCTGGTGGTCAGAAGTTTGGCACAGTGGCAAAGTCCCAGGAGGCCTCTCACCTTGGCGTCCTCTGCCCTGAAGGAGAGTGAAATCTGTAAAGTCAGGGCTAAGCAACCCCACGTGAGAGCTCCTGACAGGCACTCCCTGAAGAACCAGCACAGTCCCCCGTAGAGCGAAAGAGATTTGGCCCAAGGTTTACGGCAGCAGAGAGCATACCAGGAGGGCCACACCTTCGTTATTTTAGTTACCTGTGGGAAGTGGAGGCCCGAATGGAGAGTCGTGGTCTATAGCCGAAATGGCTTATAGAAGAAAACACAAATCAGCTTTCATTATTTTTGTTTCTTTTTTATTTTAGAGAGGAAAAAAAGATACAGAATTTCAAGATGAGATGACAGGAAATTAACAATGGTTATTGAATTACGTATTGTTTTCTTCCAAGTAGTTGCTCAGATTACCAGGTACAGGCATGCAAAACCGACCAAATAGTATAAGCACTGAGGGCTCCTTTCGATACGTGAAGAGAAATTAGTCGTACAGTTACCTTGGTTGCCAAATCAGCTTTTAATGAACAACAGGTATGACTGTGTTAGGCCACAGCGTTCTGTCTTCCCAGGGTGCTCAAACCTGCCACCCCCAGAAACACCCAACCTCGTGCTAGCCGGCAGTCCTGGGCTCTAGCTCTTTCCTGGCCCAGCTCCGCCAAAGCAAGAAGTACGAGTGCAGGACAGAGCGCCATTGTGAGCACTGGGCTTTACTATTTCTAAGTCAGCTCCGGAGCTCGACACAGTGAACGGCATGGCTCCTCTGCGTCTCTGCTGGAGACTCTGCCTCTGTTCCAGTCTGTGTAACCCAAGAGTCAGTTTGCCCATGGGAGGAAAGAGGACATCTACTTCCGGGACTGAGATGACTGGACTGCTACTGAAACAATTAAGATTCAAAGGGTTGGCTTAGGGAAGTTAAGATACAGTTTCTTCCCTGTCGTGGCAAAATGTGTGAGCTCAGAAGTGTTTCTATGTCCTTCTGTTTCTTGTCTGTCAAAGTGAAATGCCTGTTACTTCGCTGTAAAATGTTTTGATCATTTTATTGAATGGCTGCATGCAACTCTCTAGAAGTTCTATTTTTTTAATGTGAGATTCTGTAATGGATTTCTGACATCTGAAAATGTGGGAGTCCAAACTGCTGGCGTCCATTTTGTAATGACATCATCATCTTGCAACAGCCTCATCTCGCAATAGCCTCTAGTTAGGTTTCTATTTTCCTTACCCCTTGCTATTTTCCCATAAATCACATGCTCTTAAGTCCCTCCCCTGTTGCCTTGGATAACTGTGACGTGTTTCCGGGTCGCCCGCCGTTGCCTTGGATGTCTGCTAATGTCGCTGGCGGAAATATCTCATTTCCCGCGCCCTGTATATATACCCGAGCGCCTTTTTCAATAAACAAGACTTGATCAGAGTCCTGTCTTGTCTCCATTTCTCGTGTTTCTTGTCCCACTTTCCCCCTATAATCCCCACTCTCCCACTAGGATCCACGCTGATTCCTCGCAGGTCGAGACATTTGAGACATGAAAAGAGAGTTATGAGTTTCAGAAGGCAGTGCTTAGGACCTGTTGGTCAGGAATTGCGTGTGTTTTGATGCTTCTCATCACAGCCAACTATTTTGTGTGTTAAGCTGAATTCATTATATACCATTGTATAGCGACAAGACTGAGTTCTTAAGAGTTTGCAATGTCCTCCACTGGGCTGGGCTCAGTGTGTGTGTGTGTGTGTGTGTGTGTGTGTGTGTGTGTGTGAGAGAGAGAGAGAGAGAGAGAGAGAGAGAGAGAGAGAGAGAGAGAGAGAGACTCACAGCTCTAGAGGGAGTGTGCCTACCTTTAGCCGATGGGCCTCTGGGTAGGATATTCAGGGACTGAACTCTCACTGCAGTATGGATAGGCCATTGGCGGGTGAGCTTTGCCACCTCTTGTCTCTGTGTGTGCTTCTGTATGTCCACCCCAGGACACTGTTCTGCTCTGATTTGCTGAGGGACAACTTTCTTGTTTCCAGATTCAGGGAACACTAAGTGTGAATTAAGATTCAAAGGGTTGGCTTAGGGAAGATATAACTCCCTCCCTGTCGTAGCAAAATGGGTGAGCTCAGAAGCGTTTCTATGATTTCCTTCTGTTTCCTGTCTGTCAAAGTGAAATGCCTGTTACTTTGCTGTAAAATGTTTTGATCTTTTTAGTGAGTGGTACCATGCAGCTCTCTAGAAGTTATATTTTTTAATGTGAGATTCTGTAATGGATTTCTGACATCTGAAAAGAGAGTTATGAGTTTCAGAAGGAAGGAAGTTAAAAGTGAAAAATACTATTTCTTAGTCTAAGGACAGAACCGTTATTAATGGTTTTTCCCCTGGGAAACATTTGGAAACTGGTACCGACCGGGTGGCGTGTATATCAACTTTTAGACTTAAATGGATGTTAAAAACCAATCAGTGGCTTTGTCAGTGATAAAGGCCATTTTGGAGGAAATGAAAAATCTCGTGTGTGGGAGCCAAGTTACACAGGCATGAACTAGAACCGCAAAGCGGTGAGCGGTTCGGGGCGGCAGCGAATCCCGCTAGGAAGGGCAAGAAGGGTGAGGCCCAGCCCCCACCCGAGCTCCGGCTCCTCCATCAGGGGCCGTGGGAGCCCGGGAAGGTGGCCCAGCTTCTCGAGCCAGGTGCTCCTGTCTATTTAAAGAGGGTGACACTGTGAGGATGAGGATCCCTCACACCCAGCACCTGCGCGGAAGTCTGACTCATAGCGGAGTTCAGTGAATGGAGAGAGGGTGGGATAAAAATATCACTATGAGGATATGGCTGGCAGGCTGCAGAACAAATATGGAAAGTGACCTGAAATCTATGCAGGAATCAATTAAGGAAGATGTTTGAAGACTAATCACACCAGGAGACCTAAGGGGGCGTAAAAAAGTTCTGCTATGAATCTCAAACTTGTGGATACCAAGTAAAAGTTATGGATTTCTTACTATTTAACAAAATGCATAATATTACATCATTAAGGGACTGAATTAACTTCAATATAAGGAACATTTTTAAAAAATGTATTAGTACAAGACCTACAGGGTCTCACTGCACAGACTGGACTCTAGCAATCCTCCTGTTTTCAGCCTCCCAAGTACTGGGATTACAGGCACATGCCACCATGCCCATCTCAATCACTGTCCCAGTGCTCCCTGGGGGTGGGGCCAGCATAGCACGGCAGCATCAAACCCCAGTCCCTGCATCTGTCTGAGGCGGTGCTTTAATCTGCTGAGCTATCTGGCTGACCCAAGAAACCGTTTTGAGTCTTCATGGAAAGCGTCTGGAAATCAAAATTAACTCTGGATTTGATCCCCAGTGCTGCATTAAAAAAAAAAAAAAAGGTTGTATCCCTCACAATTTTGCTGAGTGTGGTGGCATACATCTATAATCCTGGCACTTGGGAGGCAGAGGAAGGACAATTGCCGTGAGTTCGAGCCCTACCTGGACTATGTAGTGAGTTTAAGGGCAGCCTGAACTACATGGTGAGATCCTGTTTAAAAAAGGAAAAATAAAAAAGCAAAATTAAGTGCAATGACAAAGAAAATGTGAAAAATTAGTCAAGTGTTAGATTCAGAATGGGTTCCCATGGTAAGCATTGGGATCTTTGGCTTGGGATGCAAAGGACAGGACGACATAATGCAGTCCCTCCTGCATGCCCATTAACGTCTGTCTGCCTTCTTCCCCAGGTGTCAGGGGACCTGAATGAGGGCAGTGGCTTCATTAAGTGTCACCATACACAATGTGGTTGTCGCATGGACTATCAGCCATGACGCTGGACAGCCAACACATTTAAGCTCTTTGATTGACCCAATTATTTTAAACTTACTCCTACATCTTTGGGAAAGTCTGATTTTTTTTTTAAAGAGGAAAAAAAACCTCACAAAATTTCCAAAAAAGATAACAGGGGAGTAATAAATTGCATATTGTTATCTTTAAATCAGTTACTCAGAGTACAAGAATAAACATTTAGTTTTCCAAACAATATTAGCATAGATCTTTCTTTTCAAAGAACTAAGAGAAATTAGTAGTATCTTAACTATCATATCTGTCTCTATATCTACATCTACCTTTCAGTTTCTCTCACTATGGAGACAATATGATGCGTACACATGTGAGTCTGGTCTATTTCACTTGTAAGTACGGTCTCGAGTTGCATTCAATTACCTATAAAAATCTCCAGTTTCTCTTTCTTTCTGGCTAAGAAGTACTCCATCATATAAAAAGAACACATCTTTTTTATTTATTCCTTAGTTGATGACCATTTGAGTTGTTTCCAAGACCTAGATATTACAAGTTGTGCTGTATAAACATGGGTACACATATACCGCTGTGGTATGATGTTTTTATTTTTCTGGGAAGATACCTAGCTGGGCAACAGCTGGGTGGAATGGGAGCTCTAACCCCAGTTTTGTGAGAACTTTCCACATTGACTTCCATCATGGTTGCTCCAGCCTACATTTTCACCAACAGTAGAGAAAAGTTCCTTTTCCTCTCCAGCCCACCTCTCCCAAGTATGTGCTGCTGATTTATTTCTTGATAATAGCCATTCTCTGTGGAGTGAGATGGAATCTCAGGGCTGCTTGAATTCGCATCTCTAGAATGACCAGTGACGTTGAACTTTTTCTTTTATGTATTTATTCGCGGTTTGTAATTAGTCATCTTCAAGTGTCTTCAAGAACTTTGCCTATTCTATCTTCTAGCAGTTTATTTATTCATTTGTTTGTTTGCAGGTGTGTGTCCTTTAAAATGTTTCCCTTTAGCTTGACCTCTTTATTTCAAAGACTGGGGAGAAATTCAGCAGTCCATGGTCCTCTTAACCCAAGTGACAAGTTCCTTCAGGTTCTTCCTTAATCTCTTTGCCACTACCTCCCACCTTTTTATAATTTGCTTTTGACCACCCAGTCAAAAGAAATCCTTAGGTTCCCTTATGTCCATGCTCCATTCCCCTGAGGGTGGTTGCCCGGGCCATTTATTTGCCTCTTTTCACCTAACTCTCCCTCCTCCTTACATTTTCAATTTCCAATTCAATTTAGTGCATGGTAAAAGATAGAGGCCCAATTTTAATCATTGGTACGTGCAAAGCCGTTTTTCCAGCAGCATTTGTGAGGCTATCTTCCTTCCAGTGAATGTATTTGTCACCTTTGTCAAGGATAATGTGACCGAATATGTCTGGAATTGTTTCCGCATATGATAATCTGTTCCTTTCATCTTTGGGTCTTCCCGTCCTCCTCAATAACATGCTGTTTTTATTATAGTATAATTTAAAATCAGGAATTGTGATGGCCCTTGTCTTGCCTTTGTTTCCCAGAATTGCCTTTGCTATTCTAGGTCTCTTCTGGTTCCAAGGGAATAGGATTGCTGTCTCTATTTCTGTGAAGTATGCTGTTGGAATTTTGATCAGAATTGCATTAAATTTGTATAACAGTTTTGAAAGTATGGCAATTTATACTATATTAATTCTTTAGTATATATTTATACTATATTGGTTCTTGCTATGAAAGAGTAAGGAACAGCTTTTCATTTTCTGATATTGGATTCAGTCTTCTTTTTCAGAATACTATAGTTTTCAATGTAGGAGTCTTTTACACCATTTATTAGATTGATTGCTAAGGATTTCACGTTTTGAATGCTATTTTGAAAGTTACTGTTTTCCTTATTTCTCTCTTAGCAAGTTTGTTTTGCATAGGAGTGCTATTGAGTTTTGAGTGTTGACTTTGTATCCATCTCTGCTACTAAATGTGCTTATGAAATCTTTGCTTATTAAGTCTAGCATGTTTTTAGTCAAGTTTTTGGGGTCTTTTGTAGAGAGAGTATCACATCATCTGGAAATAAGGATAATTTAACTTCTTCCTTTCCTATCCTGATTCCTTTCCTTTCTCTCTCTTGTCTAATTGCTCTGGCTAAAGTTCCCAGGACTACATTCAATAAGAATAGAGACAATGGACATCCTTGTTTTGTTCCTGACTTAAGAATGAAAGCTTTCAGCTTTTGTCCATTTAATATGATGTTGGCTGTTGGTTCATCATAGATGGTTTTTTTATCAGGTTGAGATAAAGACCATCTACTCAGATTTTCTGTAGGGTTTTTATCATGAAATGTGCTAGGCTTTGTTAAAAGCCTTTTTTGCACATATTGAGATAATCATGTGACTTTTGTCTTTGGCTCTGTGAATATGGTATGTTACATTTATTGATTTTATGTATATTGAACTATTCCTGCATTTCTGGGATGAACTCCACTTGGTCATGGTATATAATCTTGCTGATTTGCTGCATTCTATTTGCTAGTATCTTACTGAGGATTTTTGCATCTATACTTATAATAGAGAGATTGGTCTGTAGTTCTCCTTAGCTGGGGTCTTCTCCAGATTTGGTGTCATGATAATGCTTATTTTCAAGAACTAATTTGGAGACTGGGTATGATGGTACACATACCTGTAATCCCAGCACTGGGGAGGCTGAAGACAGGAGGATCACAATGAGTCTGAGCTGTGTAGAGAGACCCTGTACAAAATACATAGAAATAAATAAATTAATTAAAGAATATATTATATTTAAAACAGAATTAATTTGGGAGCATTGCTTCTCTTTCAATTTCATTGAAGCTTTTGAGAATTAGTGGTATTAAATTGTCTCTAAATTTCTCATAGAATTCAGCAGTGAATCTGTCAGGGCCTGGCTTTTCTTTGTTGGTAGGTTTTTAACTATATCTTCTTCCTGGGTTTGCCTTTGGTCAACTAGATGCCTGGACTTGTACCTTAAGTGTCTGCTCACTTTGTTTCTTTTTTAAAATTTTAATTCCTGGAATGTTGCCTGTAAATTGTCTATGGTGGTTTTTTTTTATGCTGGTATTTATTTATTTATTTATTTATTTATATTTCTTTTAATAAGAAATAACATTGAGACAGTTTCAAAACATGTTAGTAGGACAGCCACGATAATTGATACAATGCATATTGTTGTCTTCATAGTAGTTGTTCAGAGTACAAGATGTAGACATGATAACTTTTCTAGACACTATTGATACAAATATTTCTTCTCATTGAACTAAGAGAAAGTAGTTGTATACATAAAGCGATATCCCATAATAGTAGTGGGTTACTGGCAGAACTGGCAATGTCAGAAGCTATTGACTTGAGCCTTTTACAGCTCAGCATACTCATCTGGCTTTACTTTTTATCCCTCATGCTTAAACTTTTCTGCTGGGTGATTAAGTTCAAGTTAAAGCAAGACCTATATAACAAAACATGTAATTTTCATATCTGACAACGTCAGTCTAATCCCCTCAGGATTTACCTTGAAACCATGCACAGCATTTTGTAGAACTTTTGTCAGTGTCAGTCATCTGGGTGAGTCACAGCTATTACTTGACCAGTTTTATGCTGGTATTTAGAACCCTTAGGAAATGATTACTTGTCTGAGGTGTCTTTCAGGTATAGCTGGGTTTTAGATTTTTAGTCTGTTGCAATTCCACCTCTTCAATTTTGGGGGGATGAGAAGGTGCTGTCTGCTTGTCACTGATTCTTTAGAACTGTCGCACAGTATATTCTAGGACTGTTAGTCAATCTCAGTCTGAAAATATGGGAAAGAATAGCTGCTGAGAACAATTATGTCACTTTTGGCTAAAGTGGCACGGCACCAACAGCAATAACAACAGCATCAAATACAGCCTAGAAAATGTCAAGCTGAGGCGACCATTAATTCGCCAACCTAAATCGTATGAACTAGAGTTGCGGTTATGCAACAAAATCTAAAAAAGCTATAACATTATATGCAGTGTATTAGTCCTGAATATGTCAATTTTACACTCAGGGATTAAAATTTGAAAGGTGTTGGGAGAAAATAGAAAAGTAGAAGAAGAGATTAGAAGTAAGACTGGTGGGTAAAGAGGGAATCATGCTGACCTTGGGAAGGTGGTTCAGAAAACTGTAGGGAAAGGGAGGAGGAGGAGATGCAAAGCAAAACAGAACAGAAAAACAAGCACGGGGAGGCTAAAAATCTCATTCACATTCATATAAAAACAATATCAGAGGGCTGGTCTGATAGCTCAATGGACTAAAGTGCCTGCTTAGGCACAGCACAGTGGCTGGGGTTCGATTCCTGTTGTGCCATGCTGGCCCTGCCCACAGGGTGTGCTCAGACAGCGATTGAGACTGGGCACGGTGGCATGCACCTGTAATCCCAGCACTTTGGGAGGCTGAAAATAGGAGAATCACTACGAGTCTGACCTGTGTAGTGAGACCCTGATGACCCTGTAGACCCTGTCCTAAATACAGAAAAAAAATCAAACAATAAGGGAGAAAAAAAAAAAAAA